>CAUOFW020000725.1:360434-394201 GCA_963454935.2 Ilex paraguariensis | reverse complement strand
CATCTTGGTAAAAAAAATCGCCTTTCCCAATCTATCAAATAGTTCGTCGACAAGCGACACTGGATAGTTGTTCTTGATAGTGACTTTGTTGAGCGCTCTGTAGTCTACACAAAGCCATAAGGATCCATCCTTCTTTTTCTAAAACAGAACAGAAGCTCCATAGGGTGCCTTGGAAGGTTGAATGAACCTAATGTCCAATAAACCCCCAAGTTGTCTCCTTAGCTCTGCCAATTCTGATGGAGACATTCGATAAGGAGCCTGTGCAGGGATTTTTGCCCATGGAATTAACTCAATGACATGGTCAATCTCTCGTCTTGGCGGTAACCTTGCTGGCAATTCTTTAGGTGCCACATCCTTGAACTCAACCAGCAATTGTTGCACTGGTTCAGGGATTTGCAATGCTTTGAACTCTTCTTCCTCAAATAGAACGGCCAAGTATGTTGCCTCCCCCTTTCTCAAGCCATCTTTTACTTGTAAGGCAGACAACATTTCCCCCGAAGACTTAGCCTTAGTGAGGGGAACAAAACAAAGATTGGGCATGTCCATCACGAACATACCATGTAAATGCAGCATAACAGACACCATTGCCTTTATAGGAATTGCAGTCCAAGGATTACCTGGAAATCATCGAGAGGGACTGCCATAAAATCACATGTTCCTTGCCAATCACCTACTTTTAGAGGGACTTATCTTATGACGCGGCCTACTGGTTTTGCCTCTGAATTAACAGCCTTAATCTGGCTAGAGTCTTTCACTAAAGCCAGACCAAGTCGCTTTACCTCCCGATCAGAAACAAAATTATGGGTTGCACCAGTATCAACCATTGCCTGGACAGCCACATTATTTAGGCGAATCTGCACAAACATCAACCCCTTCTTTGCCACTGTCTCCTCTTTACGAATTGCATTAAGAAGTTGTAATGGGTTAATTCGTGTTGGTTTGTCAAAACAGTCAGTTTCCTCAGCCATGAGGGCACTGAGCTTTTCCTTCTTGAGGTAATTTCTGGCACGATAAGGGCCATTATAGATAAAATAACCAGAGTCAACACCTTCCTTTGATGAAGAGGCTTTGTCAGTCTGTTTTCCTGAATTGCCAAACTTCTCAGCCTTTTTCTTCTGTTTATCCTTCTTAGCAAACTTGGTTTTCCCTTTTGACTCCTTCCTTGGAGGATTAGCCTGCATTTTGTAATCAACCAGCGTGTCTGCTACGGACATAGCAGCGGGTAAGTCTTTCACCCCTTGCCGACGAAGTTCTGCCTGTGCCTACATTTGGAGGCCAGACATAAAGTTGAACAGCTTGTCTTCCTCTAACATATTTTTAATGTCAAGCATCAGAGACGAGAATTGTTTCACGTACTCCCTCACGGTGCTTGTATGTCGAAGTTTCCTCAATGCATCACGGACTTGCCAAGCCGTGTTACTAGGAAGGAATTGCTCCTTCATTTCAGCGGACAGAGACTCCCAAGTAGTAATTAGAGGACGAGATTTGTCCTCAGAATGTGTTCGCCACCATAATTTAGCATCACCGGACAGGTATATGCTAGTGAGATCTACCTTCTCAGCATTCGGAGTGCGGACTGCTTTGAAATAGTGCCCCATATCCCACAGCAAGTTTTTGAGTTCTTTAGCATTTTGACTGCTTGTGAAAGGCTTAGGGTCAGACACTTTAGCTTTCTGAGTGCTTTCACTGCCAGAAGCCACAGAGGCATTCTGCAATGCCCTCTTAAGCACTGAAACTTCGGTCTCGAGGGAACTCAATTTTTCTCCCATATCATCGGTCCATGTGGAGATCATAACCAACACGTCAACGACTTCATTTTTTACTCGATTGAAGTGATCAGATTCAGTCTTTTGAAGCTGTTCATGTGCAATAGGGTAACTTTCGTTTTTCTTTTGAGGCTATCTGTAAAGGCGTTGCTATTGCAACCAGCCACACTCAAACTCAAGAATAAGAGACAGAAACTCACACAGAATGCACACACGAATTTACTGGGACAACACTCCCAAACCTTATATATTGAACTCAATAATTTACAAGAACTCTCAAAGCTAGAATACTCTCTCCCTTCCAGAATGCTCAAACACCCCTATTTATACAAGAGGAAGACAGATGACACCCCCATCTACCACGGGGTAGTTACCCATATTTTTGTTATTCCATAACATACTGGGCTAGTAGGCTTGGTCTCTGTGCAACACCTGGCAGGCTGTTCCACCACTTTCAGTAACTGCTATGGAACTACCTTTAATCAGCATGCATCTAGACTGGATTCAGACTGGGGACGTCCAAAACTGCCTCAACAACTGCCTTGACTCAGCATCATAACCGCCCACATCCTCCTGGTCACATGCATTGAGCAGCCATGTGCCCATATTCAGCAGTCAACCTTGCTACACGAACCAATGTGCATGTTGGGTTCAACCCATGCCATGCAATCCGAAGCTCTGCACCCACATTGCTTCAATTGAGCCACCCATGCTGCCATGCTCAACTGGGTGGTCTCATGCTGACTTGGTTCACCCCAATTTGTCGAACCACTCAGCCGCGTCACCTTGATTTCGATTTCTAGCATGCCTTGGTGCAAGTTGCCACCAAGACCGGCCATTTGCACCCAAGTCAATTAGGGTGTGACACTCAGGGTGTATAGCAATGCTTTAGAAGAGGAAGAGAGATAGTGTGTATAAAGAGAGGTGTAGAGGTTTTGGAGGCGTGCCCTCAATACTAAGAGGGCGTTCATTATATAGTTGAGGTAAGGCGGTGACGTGAGTGAAAAGTCTTCCACTATTTTGGTAAGTACAATCTTAGTAGGATTTGATTTTCGTATCCCAATATTCTTTCTCTCGTGTTCCTATTTCATCGGAGAATGATCCTGAGTCGGACTGAGCTTGACCCTATTGAGTCTGGGCTGACATTGGAGTGGGGCTAGACTTGAGTTGAAGTGGCCAGGAGAAGAGAGTGAAGGAGGAACCAAGAGGGCTGGCACTGGGCGACGCCTTGGGGATGACTTGGGTGACGCTCTCTAATGCCTTGGGCGGTGCCTGTTTGGATGTTTCCTTTCCATTTGATTCCTTCTTGATTTGTGAACAAGTCTAACTTTTTTTCTCACTATTCAACACCTATTTTCACTATTTAACACCCATAACATCATCTTCACTATTTAACTCTATTTTCATTATTCAATTCCCTTTAGGCTCAGGTGATTCTGACCCCTTTTGATGGGTGAACCATTGGGCTTTCTTGATTTATGAGAGTTATGGCAGCTGTTAAATGCAGTTGAGTGTGGTTAAAAATAATTTATTTCTAGTTAAAAGTGAAAGAAATGAAGGATATTATAAAATATGAATTATATTTTGTATTTTGAAAGATTTAAAAATTCTTTTTTCGTACTTTTAAGGATAAAAATCTTTTGTATAAACTCTTAATATATCAAAATTATTGTAATGTGATTTTTTATTAATTTTTGTTATTTTTTTAATCAAAAATTTCTTCATTAACACTGACGAAAAAAATAGATGGTTTACATTACATTACAATATTTTTGATGCATTGAATGAGCAATATAAAAAATTTAATCTCTTACTATATATAATAAAAATTCTTAAANTACAATATTTTTGATGCATTGAATGAGCAATATAAAAAATTTAATCTCTTACTATATATAATAAAAATTCTTAAATTTTTTAAGCTACAAACTGCGATTTTCCGTGTTGTACAAGTTTTATGGGTGAAACATCAAAACCTATAACCCTACCTAAATTACCTAAATTAATATGGGTATAGATATTATTGTTTAGCAATTCAACATTAACGAAACATTAGCTTCATCCTAAAAATAAGAGCTAATTTCAATTTGTACCCTAAAAAATTACTCGAATTTTAATTTGTGTCATTAAAATTTAAAAATATTAATTTACACACTGAAAGATATAAATTTATATCAATATACACCAGGGGTTAACTGTCATCTATTTTGTCTTTAAAAAAGTTTAGGATAATTACAAATTATACGTTTAAAGTTTAAATATTTCATATTTATGATTAAAAAAAAATTTCATCTATTAATACTCGTTAAATATTTTTCAATTGTGTCATATCGTGTTATTTTGTGTCATATCGTATCATTTTCGTGATATGTTCGAATCGATAAAAAAATATTTTCGTATTAAGTCAATTGTGTCTTATATTTCACATTTATGACAATTTATATAATACTATTTAATATTTTAAAAAAATTATAAAATATCTTTTTTTTGTATACAATACTTATTAAATAGATATTTTTTGTCTATAGCTGTATTATTCATATTTCACTTTAATTTGATCGAACAGTCAAAAAATTCATGTCTTAACTGTAGATAAAAAATAACTATTTAACAAGTATAGTAAGTTAAAAATAGGTATTTTATAATTATTTTTAAAATTTTAACAATATTTTTTTATTGACTCAAACATAACACGAAAATATTATGACACGATATAATTGAGAGCTATTTAACGAGTATTAATAAAAAAATTCTTTTTGGATCATAAATATAAAATATTTAAACATTAAGAGCGCAATTTATAATTAGTCCAAATTTTTTTGTTGACAAAATGGATGACAATTATTCTCAAGTGCAAATTGATTATGAATTTATGTCTTTTTAGGGTATAAATTGATATTTTTAAACTTTGAAGATGTAAATCAAAATTCAAATAATTTTTCAAGGTGTAAGTTGAGATTAGCCATAAAAATAATATAATTGTGGATTTTATCATTTAAAAAAGACAAAAAAAGGACAGGTAATGGGGGAGTTCAAATCGGATCACCAAATGGACTAATGACCCATATTATCACATGAGGCTTGAAATTATAATGATCTAGTGAAGTGGGCCCACCTTTTCCGTATCACACCATCAGATTTTTAGGTGACTTTTGTGCACATTGCGCACGTGTCGGTCGGCATTGTGTCAGAACTGTGCCTCCGGTCATTCAGACCGAAAGTCTTACCGGCTCTTTCTTTCTTGGTCAACCGTCAATATGTGTACCACGAGGGCCCTTCATAGAAAATTAATAATAATTCCGTGTCTAAATACATTATGTAATATTAAAAATTAAATTAATCTTATAATATTTATATTTTAAATAATAATTTATTTTTTTAATTATACAATTTAAAATTAAAATAAATAAAAAAGTAAGTATAAATTGATGATATTATTTGACATTGAAAAATATGTTAATTGAATTGTTTGACATTAAATGTAGTGCAAAAAAGTTAATGGTTTTGGGCGAAAAAAAATTGAGAAGAATTTTATACTACTAGATTAAATAAATAGAGATTAGATCAATCTTGACAGTTTTTATACTTTTATAAATTAAAAACTTAATTTCTTAATTGTAATATTAGATAGATTGAGATAAGGTGTTAGTACTTCTCGTGTTGTGCCGTGTTATTGATCAATAAAAAATATTTAATTCAAGAACAATTCATATGATATTAAGTAAAAAAAAAAATTATAAAATATTTATTTTTTGTTTTACAATTTTTATTGATTATCTTATTCGCATATAACCTTAATTTAATTATTTTTTTTTTTTTGTCAATTGCCAGTGTCATTTTTAAATTTTATGTCAAGTCGGGTTCGTGGCGTGTTCATGTCAATAGGTAAAATTGACACCCCTAAATTTGAAGTATATTAACCCTTTAAACATGTGGCTTTTTTAATTGCAAGCATATTTATAAGATAAAGAGAGATATATGACAAAAGGAATATCGAAAATATAAAATAGGACAGATTTCAATCAGTTCATTCGACAATTTTAAATAAACTTATTCAAAGATTGCCAATATTTTTTTAAAAGTTCATTCACATTACACCGTACTTTTCAACACACACATTACCCTAAAGAATGCCTCTTAAAAGTTGATGTGTTTAATGTACGTGATCTGTTTGTTATCAATTCTAAATGGTTGTTATTTGCTGAATCATTTGAATTTCAATTGGGCATTTTTCAAATTGACTTGCCAGAAATAAAAATCTCCATGTAAAGTAAGAGAAGACTACCGAACCGCGAACAAAAAAATTTGGTATTGTATTTTCAAATTTAATAATTTTAATAGGTATTTTTATTGGGTAGCGTGGTCATTTCAGCCTTCCTCAGTTGGATGGTATCTTTGCGAGGGATTTGTTGAGTGTACTATGAGCAGTACTAATTACTTAAAAATTGTCGAAACTGCCCAATCACATCTCATTTAT
This sequence comes from Ilex paraguariensis, assembly GCA_963454935.2. Taxonomy (NCBI): domain Eukaryota; kingdom Viridiplantae; phylum Streptophyta; class Magnoliopsida; order Aquifoliales; family Aquifoliaceae; genus Ilex; species Ilex paraguariensis. Next base: position 387,958 of record CAUOFW020000725.1, on the reverse strand, counting down.
CCTAACTTCCACACACCTTAGTATAGTCAATGGGATTAAACAATGGATTTAGCTAATACATTGTCTTAACTTGAAGCTAAACCTAGTTTATGAATAATTAACTCAATTTTGTTGTGTTAATTCGGTCGTCGTGTGCGTCTTTGGAACTAAGTACATAGCACATAGTCGTTTTGTATTATGCTTTGTCTTTAATGACGTGGTTACAAATTTCTATCATTAATTATATATTAGGAACCCTAATTTGTTTATTAAGCCGTTCTAATGATTGCATGTTACAAATATTGGAAAATTTTCAGTTATTTATCTTCTAGTTTATCATATCTTCAATGATATCTCTTTTATTTTTTTAAATCTTCACTGATACCCACTATCAGATTAAAAGTATGAACTAAAAGAACAATGTTATTAGGACATAATGTAGTATCACGAATTGAATGATACAATTTTACTAAATTGTCCATTATATATTTTAGGAAAAATTTCATCAACACTCCCTCTAGATAGACTCGAATATTAATACGTAAATTTTAATAACTAACAGCTCAGGTAGAACCCAAATTGGCTAGAATTTTAATACGTAATTTTTTTTAGTAAACTCAAATTCTAATATTTAAAAAAAAATAAAATTTAATCAGCTCGAATCAAATTTTAATATGTAAAAAAAAAAAATTTAATTAACTTAAATTTTAATATGTTGAAAAATGAATTTTAACCGACTCGAATTTTATGTAAAAAAATATTTTATTCATCTGATTTCCTACCCGACTTTCTACTCGATTGTTTTGGGCAGAATTCGGGTAAAAATAGTACACTTGATTGGATAGGGTAGACCAAGAAAAATCTTTTTCTCAAAAATATCAAATATGAAGATAAAATACCATAATTTTTACTCATAAGATAGAATGAACACCATAGCTATTGGTGTCCAAAGCACAACTAGAAGTTACTACAAGAGATAAAACAGAACATTGCCAAGCAAACCCAAATTTGAATATGGTGTAATCATTTCTAGGTAGTCACGTCACGCTTTGATAATAGTGTCTTGATTTAATGGTCAAATATTCTTTAATAATTTGGTTATAAGAAACAATGGTTATTGGTGTATAAAGAGTGAGCACATACGCTCCTGAGAGAGATTTAACTATATTCTTATATTTTTGTAGATTGACCCAAATTTTCAATTGGACAAACTATGCATTCTCATTGATTTCACGTCACTAACACAGTACAAACTCACTCATAGCTCTTCCAATTCATTCCACCTCACGCTTCCTTAATTTTTGACACCATCAGTGGGAATGTCGTGCTCAATTGTTCAGCTCGGTAATTTGTTGCACCTAATTTAGGGACGAATAAGTGGTCAATTTAATTTCCATGTAACTTTGTACTCCCTGTTTAAAGATTTCGAAGAACATGGTTCTATTAGCATCAGCTGATTTTGATCTTATTCCTACGTTTGTATTCTAACTATTAATAAGAATAGAAAGATTTCCATAAGACCCACGAGAAATAAAATCTTTTTTTTTTGGGAGGAAAAAGAGAGAAGAGGAGGGGGAATAGCCTATAAGACATAATAGTATTTTTGTTTGAAGTGATTATGCTTTCATATTGTTGTTCGGATTCTGGTGGTCTTTTTGTCCAATTTCGTGATAGAAAAATGGTTAAACTGAGAGATCATGTGTCCTGTTTTGTTACAAAGATGTTGGACTCAAATATTCAGTATTTAAGCATTGTTTTTCGGTAGTTGCGTCGGGTATGTGTGACAAAAATTTCAACTTATTTTAAATTTGAATTATCAATTCTCCAAAGTGGGACCACTTTGTATTTACTTCTGTGGACTAAATCCTACTTTCTAGTAATCACTTGTTAATCACATGAATTATGAAGTTAAACCGGGAGACATTAAAGAGGAATGAACTCAGGACGCCTGAATATATAGTTTATCCCAAGTCAATCCTACACTACCAAACTACCTGTGCGGGATTTTGAATTCAAATATTTCTTTTCACTTAAGCTAGGATCTTAATTTTTCTAATTCAACTTGTACCCTATTAAATTACTTGAGGCAACGTTGTTTAACTCGAGAATAAAACTTGAATAGTTTTATAAAATGGGTTGAACTTGGTTAACCTCTCACCCCCCGAAACATGAGAGAGTTACACACCAAAAAAAATAAAACAGAAAAAAAAACAAAAGCGTACTATATAAGGAATAACTCTCAAGAAATACGCCATGGATATTAATAAAAAAATAATGTTATTTAAACTTAATTTATTAATATAATCATCATACTAATTCCACTAGTCATGAGTTAATGACAAGAAGATCCGAAAAGAACTACATTTTTAACCTGGACTTAGCGAAGATGATCTCACTCGGGTGGCTTCCAAGGGTGTCTTTCCCTTCTTTCAACATGAAACTGGATCCTTCATGAGTTTCATGATCTCAATTTCACTCGATAGTAAATCATCTTTTATTAATTCAAGTAGACTTGCTACTTGTAACTGAGGGTCGCCCATTGAAGAGAATGCTTTACAATTAAAAAAAATTAAGTGAGAATATAACAGAGAAGATCTCGATATCTATGCGTGAAACTATCGTGTCGTGTGTTGGGGTTTAGTATCCTGACTGTTTACTGGCCCAAATAGTCCGTGTCACCTTACGTCTTGGTCCGAGGATGCTCAAACAAACTAAAGAACCTTTTCTGTAGTATACGAGTTGACAAGCCCAACTCTCATCAAAATGATCAAGTTAACTGTTCTTTCACATTGAAAATTTGCTTCATCATTAAGGGGTCCGTGGTTTATTAATACCTTTGTCTTACGAAGTTTTGTCTTCTTTAGATCAAGAGTTTAATTTTCTTAGATAACAAAAGCTTCTTTGGTTGGTAAGACACACCTTAGTTGTTTGGATGAATTGTCCTGTGTTTTTTTTGTTAGATAACAAAAGCGTCTTTGGTTGGTAAGAAATTAGTCTTGTGTTTTTTTTGCTGGATAATTGGGGTATTATGAGGTGGGAATCGTGGGATAGAGTAAATTAGTACATAGACCCACTTTCACCTTCTCTGTTGTGCAATTTATGTTTAGTACTATTTTTTGTATCTCAATCCCGACCCCATTGCTACGATAACAATATACTCATAAACATGAGTATATTGAATACCACATGATAAGTGATATATAAATCAACACCAATCCAATTATATACTATTACTCACAACATTATTATGATATACAACAAGAATCGAATTTAGCACTACTGTAAGCCAGGATGACTTGATCTTGAAATCCACAATAATGTCTTCATTATAATCTTGCAAAAGTAAGAATAGCCAAACAGGAGTACATTCATTGTAACTAATAACCATTACATCATTTCAGTAAAAAAAATAATTGAATAACGGTGATATAACGTGGCGATATTGACGTATTATAAAAGTTACATTTAGCTATACGAGTGAGTGCAAGTATATGTGATCTCAAGTATCGAAACGATCCATCACTGTTTGTTTCACTCATGAGACCATAACAAAGAAAAGTTAGTAATAGATCTAAAAGATGGAGATTTAATGTGAATAAATTAAGACCCAAATAGAGGAAAAAATGGGAGAACAGAACTCTGAGAATCCAATGTGATCGTGAAGTAAAAGCAGCTTATGATTTCAAGCTGTACACATGCTTCACAGAAGTACAGACATAGCTACTGGCTCCTGGTGGTTGCACAGATCACAGCATATTACCACATGTATCATGCGAGAGGTGGAGCCAGGATCCTCGGTCAAGGTTAATTCAAAATTGTCTATAAATCATTTTATGCAAAATTTATCAATAATTTTTTTTTCAATGTATATAATTAGAGAGATTGTGACAAAGTCATCATTTGCAAAGTCTTAAGCTAAAAACATCCTCCATCCTAATTTGAAAAATAGAAAATGATCCTTCGAGTTAAAAAATTCGACAATTTTGTATCTTGTTGTGATTCAATGAGTTATAGGTTATACTAATTAAACATAAACAATCAGGGGTAACTATACGATTATTTAAACAACTTGGGTTAGTGTATTAAACAAAAGTGATGTGTTAATTTTGGTAAACATTTACATGGGTTTTTGCACTTATTTCATGGAACCCAAGAATAAAATATTTATTTCATTGTGCTTAGGGGCCATAATAGCTACTACTTTTTTTTGTTTTTCCTTTTTTTGTACCTAGGAATCATTCTAATCACACGTTCTGTGAATAATGGTTTTAGCTCTAATTTGGAATGCATGAAATTAACGGAAGCCCTAAAATCACTATACATATGATAAAAAAACACATGGTATAAAGCATGAAGAACATAAGGACATATTAAAATTCTCTTTTTTGGGTAAGAAATCTTCACCTTCTATATCACAGGATTGCACACCCTCTTACCGGTTCTGGAAATTGAGAAATAAAAATTAGTCATTCATTGCCACTGCAGCATCATCAAGATTCCCATATCAAAGAGCCCATAGGAGTGAAGTAAGGTGACAAGAAAAGCCACCATCACTCTCTTAACCACCCCCATGAAACCCTAGAAAAGTTGTGAATCTTGCTGATGATGCACCTGCAAAAACTGACTGGTGCCTTGAAGGTCTTTGCTCATCACCATCATCGTCATACCTCTTTTGTAAAAAAATGAAAAGGAAAGAAATGTCTGCAAACAAACCCCAACTACAACCCTAACCCCAGAGCACATCCCATGAAAGAAAAGTAATAGAGAAAGACTAAGCAAAAAAAAAAAAAGACAACAAAAAATCTTCAAAACCATCTTGGATATGTACAATAAATAAGACCCACATGGTTAAGAAGAGATCTCTAGTGTATGTACTGTATATAATACTTACACACAATTTAACACTTAAAAAAAAGGTGTAAATGTGGAGGAAAAAGTAATTAGTGGACGAACAGAGAGGACTCAGAGGGAAAGAAGAGGAAGAAAGAGATTGCCTGAGGTCTGTGGTTTGAGGAAGTTTAGAGGTTATGTATATATAGATCACATAAAGAAAGGATGAGTATTGAATAAGCGATATAAAGATTGGTAGGTGGAGAGAGAGAGAGAGAGAGAGATCAAATGTCATGTTGTACCTGCAACAGTTGTCCATTGCAATCGTAGGTACCAAAACTTACCCAAAACTTAAATCCTAACAGACTCAGCCCTCTGCCAGTGATGTAAAGAGAATAAATAGCATCTCAGAATGGAAAATGAACACTTACCCCGTAATGTAAGCGTTTAGGTTGGGAAGGATATGTTGCGTCTTCCACAAGTATTTTCAAGTGGGGGTGGAATTGACAGGGCCCTGACTGCTATTTATCAAGAGGGGTGAGTGAGTCCTCTCCTCTCCCTAGGAGTGTTCTGGGTTGCTTGCTTTGAACCCTCATTTGCCCTTTTTGGGTCCTTTTCTAAGCCTTTCTTTCTGATATAACCCTACTAAGTTTTTGCCCATAAACAGTTCTTTTTCAAGTCTTTGTTAAGTCTAACTCATCTTGATGATATACTAGTTGTTAGTGCATTCTCTTTACATTATTTGCACTGAACCGATCCCTGTTCATGGCAATATCTAGTGATAATTTTGGGTTTCATACATTTATCCCATCTTTTTGTGTGAACTTAATTGATTCCATGCATGTTGACTAGCAGAGTAAATATTTAGTGTAACACTTATACCGCATTGTCATGCTGACATAGTATAATCGTCTAATAATAAGACAATATGTGGACAAGTGGATCTTACTCTGTCAACGTGATGACGTAGTGTAACCGTTACACTCAATATTTTCTCGTTGAGTAGATAGCTAGACAACCTTTGTGCTCTTTGGATTATAGATATGTATTTATTATTTGGACAATTTTATATGGGCTTAATTAGTGGACTTAATTTAGGATCTAACATTGAAAGTCACAATTAATCTAATAGTTGTATTGAATTATGTGAACTGTATTGCTAGGGTTTCTTTCTAATCCGGTATGTAATATGACACATCTAAGCACCAAAATATTAGGAATTTGCAATCAAACTATCTACCTTTTCCCTGAATTTTTCTACTGTGTCTTAATTAGAGTAAAAGCATTATGTCCTGCCATTCATATAGTTTAAGTGAAACAATCAACTTCATTTTCAGACAATCTTCTAATACGGAAAACTTAAGAGTAAGGAAAGCCCCTATGTATTATAACTTGGGAGAAATTGTGGCAACATCTCATTGGGTGCGCACACTACATGCCACTGGCACGTATTGTGTTAAACCCACTCCAACATTTTTCCTAACTTGGGGAAGCAAAACTTCTCTTTTGCCATTTTGCATAGCTAACTATCAATCTGCTTGCCTTAGGGTGGTTATAAAATGTTAGTTCTAAAGCAGATATGGTTCCTGTAATATTTCTTTTCATCGCCATTTTTCACAACCTTACAATTGTTTAGCAAGCATTACATACATATACATTTTTTTTTAAAAATGGAGTTTTTGTTTCATTCCAGTTCGACAAAAGATTGGTGTTTCCCACTTGTTAATGTAGTAATTTATTGCTGTTTGCAGTATGATTCTATATAGGAAATATGAACATTACTAGGGGTATCGAACACATGGTCTTGAATAGTGACCCATTTTATTCAGTAAATCCCAAATGTTGAAGTTTTGATGTGGGGGATTGTAAATGAGGCCACTAAATCTAAATATTTTTACCATTGTCATTTACTCTGATAAAGTTTTGTGCATGTATTATAGAATGGAGCACAGAGATGTGACATTGATGGGGCTGCAAACAGTGGGGGAGAGAGAGAAAGAGAGAGAGAATTGAGGATCGTAAATCCATGCATCGCACATCCTCTGATCCTCCATTGATGCCTCCTCGTACAGACTGATAATTAAAGATATTCCCCAATTTATTACTCTTTTTTAAGACTGCAATATCGGAAAAAAATATATATTTAGTACCATATCATTAATTTTTATAAAATTTGTGGATTGAGATCTAAATTTTTAAATTTATTTATAATTGGGTCTTGTTTCAATAGAATTTTAAGATCAAGTTATAACTTTTAGGGTACTTAAGATCGATTCTAATATTTTATGATCGATCTTACTAAAAAAAATTACAAAATTCATAAATGGCGGTCCCGTGAATGGACCTTTGACACTCTTTTTTGGTCGTGCACGGCTTTTTCTGATCTAATTTATTTTTCTGATCTAATTTATTGATATGAAAACTCCTTCAAAGTTGTAATCCTAATAAAATGAGAATGGAGGAGAGGTTGTGTGCTTTCTTTTTATTGGAAATTAATTAATATTTAACTTTCTATCTTAAACCATCCAATTTCATCAACAAAATAAAAAACCATCCACTTTCTATCTCTCTCACATTTCTCTTATTCAATTTCTCTCTAACAGCTGTCTCACCTCTCTCCATCTCTCACATACACCAATCACCAAATATTATACAAAAAATGTTTCTCATATATGTTACACGTACGTTAAATAATACAAAAATCGCAAGTCCCAGTGAAACTAATAAGTCTATCAAGTCATGTCTCTTGATTGGTCTGTCAAATCACACTTTTTTTCGATTTTGAAAATTGACAATGAAAACAAAAAGCCATTGGGGAAGGAGGGTACTTGGTCGTCCTCTTCCCCCGTCATCACATGCCACCCTGAAACTAACAGTCTTCAAGATAGAATTACTGTGCTGAGAGAAACAAAGGGTCTCTCGTATAAGCTCATCCAAGCGTCATATAAAGCAAAAACGAAAGTATCAAATGGGCTTCTCTGCTGACATTGGTGGGGGTTACATATCTGGTGGGGGTAGAACTGTTAATTGAATTGAGCTATTCAATATCGGTTTGAGTTTGACAAGTTTTTAATCGTTTAGGCTTGATTTATTTTTTTAATGAGTCAAAAGTTGAATAATTTTTTAAACTCGTTTAAAAAATGAGCTTAGGAGATTTAGTTCAAACTCAACAGGTTCAGCTCGAACTCAACACAGTTGATTCGTTTATATGCAAATATTCGAACTTAACTTGTTTTAGGGTTGTTCAGACCCGATTCTTTTTCTAAACAAGCTAAATTTAAACAATTTTTTAGACTCAATAACAAAACTAACTTTTTAGGCTCGGCTCGAACTTGTTCGAGTATCAATACCATATGAGGATCATATATTAGTAATCTTATCTTATTTTGCAAAATATTGTTTTCCTCACCAAATTTGTGATTATTATATCATCAAAAACATCTCATAATAAAATATCGAGTAACTACAATCATATTTGTTTCTCGATCCTAGTTTACGTCCATTATTTTATAGTTAGACTTAAATCGAACTCAAAAGTTATGACGGTAAAACAATACGATCGATTTTAAAATATTATGATCGATAAGAAAAGTTACAATTTTTAAATTGAAGTTATAACTAATTGGGATTATTTACGCTCGTTCACAATTTTTTTCATAATCGATTGAGAATTATCCCAAACAATTATAATTTTACTTTTACAAAAATTTCCATAGAATTAACCCTAGTGTAAAGAATTTTGATTCCTGCAAGTCAAAAATTTTCCAGTCGTCTCTTCTGCAGAAGAAAAGTACTGAAACCCTAATCTACTTTCCATTCATTGGATTTGGCAAAGACTGAGTGTACATCTATGAAATGATTTATGATCAAAACACAGCCCAGAAATCTCGCTGTGTAACTAAAGAGTGAATGGGGAATGCTTAGTACACACCAGATGTTGCGTTGCATTGAACCCTAATTTTATGTTTCTCTATTTGGAAATTCATATGTCCTTACCCTACTCATCGTATAGCCTTCTTTGAGCTGCCTTGTTTCTTAGTATACACGCCACCACCTTTTTTTCCACCACATAATTTGACTTCTATTTTTAGAAGGAAGTATTATTTTTTAAAGTCAGAGTTATAATATTTTAGAGAATAAGTTATAATCATAAAAGGCATTGTCGATTACAAAATATTTTTTTTAATAATAAAAGTTATAATTTTAAAGGTCAAGTTACAACTGATTTGGGTTATTTATTATAAATTCACCTTAAAAATAATAATTTTGGTATGATATCAAAAAAAAAAAAAGAAGGTACAGTATAATTATCCTATTTACTCTTCTTTTTTTTTGGCTCTGGAAATATAAGACAGATGTCTTTCAACTCTTTCCAGCTAATGATTTTTAATAGGTGCACCATAACCAAAACTTCTAAGTACGTACACTTTCATTTACAACTGAAAATGGATCCTAATTGGTCATGTTCATGTCCTACCTTTCACTTTTAATTGTGCGCTGTTGGATATATGTTATTTCGAGTTTGTGTTGCACATAAATTATGTATAATTGAAGGAAACATATCGTGTTTAGTCAGATTATTATCGACTCCATTAATGTGACTCGTCCAATGGGTATACTTGTTCACTGTCCAAATTCACATAATAACTTTAAACCCTCTAATTTCTTTTTGATTTCATGTCATATTTGCGTGGTTATCCATAACTCCCAAACCTACTTCTCTCAAGGACTTGAACATCATGATTAAACATTGCTAGTACATCAGTGTTTCTTGGTATTATTAGAGGCCAAGATATTTGGTGAGGAAATTAGACTTCTTTTATTAATGAATTCTGCCCCAACTATGAGCCTTTTTTTGGATATGAATTGATAATAAACATATGTAGATCTTGTAACAAGTTACAAAAACAAACAAAAGCTTGGTCATTGCTGAAATGTAAATTTGGCCAACATGTAAGTATTCATAAATTACGTGTACTAACTCATTCAAAAATCTCTTCTCTAAAGTAAATATTCAATATAACAATTATATCACGTCATGTAGTGTAATTGATCAATACTAAACAAATAAATAGAATAAGTGAATCATATTAATCATATATTATAGTTTTGAATGTAAAAATTAATGGTGGTTACCCGTGGTGATGATAGCGAGATATATCTATTACATTGAATATTTTCTCTTTTTCGAGACCAATTTGAAACTTTCAAGGTAGTATTTGAGCTAACGAGATGTGTTTGCGTGACTAGACTTAGTTTAACACTTGTAAAGTTCTCTTGGCAATTTAATTATAATGCTCGACTCATCTCTAGCATGATGTATTGTATTGTAATTTCGATGACAAATGCTCGAGATACATATTTTGTAAAATATGGAAACCAACTCTTTTATCTCAAGTTTCGTAGGGTACCAAAACACACAATATTTTGGTTGTCTTTTCATTTTTCACCTGATCAAACTGTGTTTGGTGTAAAATTTTTTTTTTTAAACAATAATCATAGATTATTCAAATCCAAATTAACCATCATGATTATTTTTGAAACCGTACCGTAGCCTTCCTTCTCCCTTATATCCAATATATAAAGTTGTGGGCTTGAATCCGCCGTTACAAGCCAACAACAAGCTGTGAGGTGTAAACATCAATAATGAAGAATATTTAGGTAGTCGCGTTCAAGTGGTATAAAGCACATCATGTTTAGTAAAGATGGGTTTCTTTTACTCGGAGGAATCTCTGTGAGAGAGAGAGAGAGAGAGAGAGGGGGGGTTAACAATGCTTTGTGCATGGCATTACTATTTTAGGTCTTTCCTTGACGCATTTCTTGTAGTAGTTGAGTTCTTATGACGTCTCTCTCTCTCTCTCTCTCTCACACACAAAACATACTTTGTTTAGTACCGATATCCTTTCGAGCAAAGGGAGTCTGTTTGAAAGATATAACTGATGGCATTGAGTGATTGCTGACACTGTGTGTGTCTGCGTGAGAGAGAGAGAGAGAAACTGGAGGCTTAATGTGAATATTGAAAAAAAATATTCAGCATTTGTGGTCACAAATCTTTGTTTAAATTTACTTGTACCTATTGCTTACTACCACGGTAAAATCAAAAAAACAAACACAAAAAAAAGTGGGGTTTGCACATATTTTATTTTTATTGATCGAAAAATACATATACATAGTATCAAAAAATAATTTTTTGATATCATAATTAAACCCTGACGAATGTTGCTAATCTTTCAATCAAAATTACTTTTCACAACCTCGTCCCTCTGATTAGTTCTACCTAGGTCGGCTTCATTCAATTGGAGATTAAGGCGACAAATATCAATGAGGTTATTGTGTATATGATATTTATTGATTTTCACATAAGTTTCTTATCTTTTTTATTGGTTTAATGAAAACTAGTTTGAATCCGATTGTTTTGTCAATACCCAAAAGAAATAGGTTCTTTTTTGGATATAAAATGAATTTTATTTTTTGAAAAACGAGATATACCCTATAGATTAAAGAGCAATGTTATTAGGACATAATTTGTGGACTAATGCTCCGTTGAGTAGGAAAGATGAAAAGTAAGAAGGATGAAAAGAATGAGAGATATATTTTTTATCTTTCAAAGAAGAAAAATAAAAAAATAATACATTTTCTTTCCTTTATTTTTGGTTGGATGGATAAAAAATTAAAATGACTAATTTTTTTTTTTTTTTTTGTTGGCTAAAATTAAGGGTAACAATCGAGTCGTTTCGTATCAAATTCGTGTTGACTCATTACGGGTTTGTGTCGAACATTAGTCAAACATAACTCAACTCATTTAACTAATTGTGTCGTGTCGAATTACGAGTTGACCTGTTTATTTTCGTATCGTGTTCGTATTCCTGTTGATCCACATAAACTTTGAATAAAAAATTTAACGCTATTATTCTATTTTTTTATTTTTTATTTTTTATTTTTTGTTTTATGTTTATTTTTTATTTTTAAATACATCTCTTATCATTTTATTTTTATATGAAATTAATGTATACATAATCTATATAATAAAATAGCTTATAATTCAAATCTCAAAAGACAAAATAAAATAACTTTTACTATTTACGGTTGAGATCACTTTAAATTTTATTTTAAAGTTAATCTAACAACTAATATTGACACCTTAAATTTAATAGAAAAAATATACTCTTAAAAGTGTGTTTTGAGTAACTTTTTAAAAATATTTTTAAGAATTATTTTTCAAAAGTAATTTTAAAAAAAAATAATATTTGAAATCTCTCCACTACTACCTCTACTACCACTGTTGTCACCATCACCGCCACCATCACCGCCACCACCCCTACCTCCACTGTCACCGTCGCCACCGCCACCCCCATCACCATTGTCATCTACACAATCGTCATCGCTGTTGTCGCCATGGGCATTGTCACCCACTATAATCATCATCGTCTCCCACTATCATCACTGTCGTCCACCACTTCTCACCCCCATTATAATCGATATTTAAATTTATTTATTTTTTCTCTATGTTTGTGATTTAATTTTGGATAAAAATGCAAATATATTTATGGTTTATCATTTTTTATTATTATGTGTCTTCAAGTACATGTAATAACTAGTATATGTATATATTAAAAAATATATACACAAATAAGATACATCTCAACACAAATAATTAATTGTTCATCCACTTTCCTTCCGATTTTGGAAGGATTAATTTTGGTAAGTTGAAAGAAAAATTAATTCATCTACTTTTCTATCATTCTTATTTTTCTTTTTTATCAAATATGATGTTTTATTTATCTCTCCAACTTTCTATCATTCTAACTTTTCATCATTCTATTTTTTCAGCATACCAAACAGAGTATTAATGATTGTAACCATTGGATTATCAATAGATCTTGGTACTAAATGCATTCCATTATCAATCCAATAGTTACAATGTATTAAATCCCCAAATTATGTCTCAATAGCATTAGTGATAGTGCAAAACATATGGACGCACCTAGTATACGAGACTCCTATCATTGTGGGGACCGGAGAGGGTCAGATGTATACAGTCTGACCCTTGTAAGTAGAGAAATTATTTTCGTGACTCAAATTTGTGACTTTCATATCATAATAGAATAATTTTACCGTTGCACAAAATATATCTAACTAAAAAATCCAATGAGTACCAAACAATCTTTACGAAAAATCCTCAAACATACCTGCTCTATAATATTCACACCCCAAAAGAACTGTCATGAACTAAATTTTCATTTGTTTCGTACAAAACGTTTCGAAATTTCTATCATCCGAAACAAGGTAGTAATTTTAAAGATCAAAATTCGTTTCGAAACAGTCGAAACATTTTTATTTTTAAGAAAATTAAAATGAATCAGTGCTAAAATTAAAATTACAATGTTTCGAGGTGTTTCATGATGTGTTCGGCATTTTTCCACCAATATTTTGTAATGTTTCAATGTGATTTAGTGTATTTTTTTTAAAAAAAATTGAAATGTTATGAAAATGAATTGTCAAATTTTCATTTGTTTCTATTTTGTGTCCCAAATTTATATAATAAAACAGGAATATATTTGAATTTTATCTCAGTCATATTTTTCTTTTCAAAATCATCATCAATCACTTATCTCACCCATAATCTCTTTGTTAGATTCAAACGTCAAATCACATCACTCATTTCTATTACATATTTAATCATTTATATATTTTCTCCCTAAAAATATCACACCACTCATTTCTATCATATATATTTAATTTTTTATTTTATCGTGCCTTCAGACACGGGTTATAAATAGTGATTCTATATTTTTTAAGTGATCATAGTACACCAAACTAAAATTTTAATCCTTGAAAATATATATTAGTGTATTTGTTTCTCTTATACTCGAGATGAGAGGAACAACCATACTAATTTAACCCAAGACATCACAGATCATGGGTCTGTAAGTTTGGTTCAAGCCCAAATCATGTGACGTGGGCTTGATGTGACGTAAGAAGTCTTACCACCGGAGTAGGAAGACACTGAGCTTGACTGAAACCTTGGGTCAGCCCAATCTACAGATCCCGCCTGAGGCCTATTAAGCATTGTGTTTTATGTCTAAGGGGCCCATTTCGTACAAGTTCATTTGAACAACAAGCCCATGCCAATTTGTTTACCCACCATTTCGGTCCAAACCTTGGTTTATTGTTCGTGTTATTTACACAAAACATCCCTAAACTTAGGGTTGGTAGCACATACCACTTAAATTATTACGAGTTACGCTAAATCTACAAGAATCCATATGGTGTGTGTTCGCACTTCGCACACAAATTAGGCATGCGAGGTGTGACTAAGACAATTTTTAGGTAGATAGACAAATCTACCCTTTGTGAGACTTATGTAGAAAACGTTACCCTTCGTTTAACTTCCTCCAAATGCAAATCTCTCTCTCTCTCTCTTCCCAACATTGATTTTGCTTTAGTTCAAGTTTTTTTTTTGGGGGGGCAAAATCTAGTTTACCTCCTTGTGGTTTGATCATTTTGCACATCACCTCCTTGTGGTTCAAAAATCAGCACATAACCTTCTTGTATTTTTGGACTAAAATGCATAACTAACACCGTTAATGACAGTGGCAAAAAGACCACCTTACCTCTTTAAAATCTAAATAAACTTTATCACCACATCTTCTTCAATCCCACTACATCTTTACCTACCGTTCAACTCTGCATTAAATCACTAGTCATTGGCCATCACCACTAAATCACAACTGCTCATAAAAACTAGTTTTTATTTTTGTGATAAAAATTAAAAAATATAAAACATGTTTGGATAATTATTTATATTTAAAAAATTATAAAAAAATAAAAATAAAAAACATGTTTGGTATTTTATCCAAAATCAACCACCCAACACTACTTAGTCCCACCACCAACAACCACCTAACCTCACCACAAACCACCCCCCCCCCCAAACCCCTTGCAATCCACCACCCACCACCCATACCGAAAACCCACCCTCACCAACAACAACCCAACACTATCGAAACTCCCACTCTTAAACCCCACGAAAAACCAATCCCAACACCCCTCGAACCCCTCACACCACACCCAAAACCCACCCCTGAAACCCCCACCAAATCCCCGAAAATCCACTTCCAACACCCCTTAAAATCCATTCAACACCCCCTGAAAACTCACCCCAAATCCTCGAAAATTCACTTCCAACATCCCTGAAACCCACCCCCAACAGCCACTAAAAAAACCCCCCACCATCCCCACCAAAAATCACAAGAACAATTACAAGAGAGAGAGGAGGAGGAGGAGGAGGAGGCGAGAGCTAGAGAGGCACAGAGATGAGAAAAGGGAAAAGTGAAATGAGAAATGAGGAAGAAAAGATCATTTTTGGTTTTCTCTGACGAGAAAGAGAGGGACATTTATATTATGTTTAGACTTTTAGATTATATGTAGACAAAGATAAAAAAAAATGTTTTTTTGAAAGATCACAGGGATATATTTGGACTTTTAGATTGAGTTTTGACTCTGACTTAAATTTTTTACATTCATACTTGCAAATCTAGCACGTGTGTTATAATTTCTGTCACTTTTGACAGAAGTAATAACGATCGCACTTTAGTCCAAAAACAAAAAGGGCCTATGTGCTAATTTTTGAACCAAAAGGATGTGATGTGCAAAATGACTAAACCACAAGGGGGTAAACTAAATTTTGCCCCTTTTTTTGACACATTTTTTCTGTTATGGTGTGTGAAACGAGAGTGGATTGATGGTGGTGATGTATCGCATGTAAAGTTGGTGGTGTGTATATGATAGTGGTGTGGTAGCGGTGCTTTATGTGCAGTGTGTATAGTGTGCACTAACATTGGTGCATTAGTGGTGGTGCAATGGAGTTGTATTTTGTGAAGTGCGGTGGTGTTAATGAGTTGCCATTTGGGGTAGTGCCCATGGTAACTTTATAATGGTGGTGATAGTGGTGGTGTCAGTAATTGTGGAGTATGGACAACAATTATATTGGTTGTGTAATATAGTTTGAAGGTGTGATAATCGAAGCGATGGTTATGCAATGTGCTTGAAAATGTGGTGGCAATGATGGTTGTGTTATTTTCGGATATTGAGAGTTGAATTGAAACTATAGGGCCTATTTGATTTGCATTTCAAAAAATTTTATCCGAAAACAGTTTTTCAGAAGAGTTTTAAGAAAGTGGTTTTGATATTTTTTGAGATAAAAAACTTGTTTGGTTAAATGATTTCAAAAACAATTTTATAATACAGAAAATAGTAAAACCTGTTTGGACAGCCTAAATATATATTTGAACAATAATTCAAACATTAATAAAAAAAATATAAAAAAATTATTTTTAAATTGACAAATTCATAAAAAAAAATTCAATAAACCAAACTTTAAAATATATATATATTGTTTCTCTTGTTTTCTATTTGTTTGATTCAAATCTCATTTTTTTTCAAAATTTAGAGAATAAAAATGCTAAACAAATAAATTTTGAGTGTTTTTGAAATTTTGAGAACAAAAAACTGTTTCCGAAATGATAATCAAACATTGCCTATAGATTCTCGTATCAAGATTGTGTTTTCGTTCGCTGTGTGATTTGAGTTTGAATGATGTGTTTCGTAAGGATTTTTTGGTTATGGAGCCAGTAATGGATGCGGAGTTGGTTAAGCCAACAAAACAAATAAAAAAAAAACATATTTTGGAGGCAATAGAGGGTATTTTGGTGTTTTTTGATGTTCATCACAAAAACCTAGAAAAGTTTAACGGAGTATTATGTATTTGAGTCCAAATTTAGCTGTGTTTTGTGTAATTTACTCTTATTTAATGGCATAATATATTTTATGGGCACAATATATAGATTCCCAACTAAAAAATATATATATGTATAGTTGTTATGCATTATTATTCAAAATGGGGTCACCACAAAAAGATTAGACAATTTGCTCTAATTTATTGTTTTAATGTGAAAATTATTCACTGTCTCCTACAAATTTTTGGTTGGGAAAATAAAAAACTGATATATGCAATTTTATTATTACGGTAAAAATAATATTTGATCCCTGAATTTTATCTTTTGTTTCAATTTGGTCCGTGAACTTTCAATGGTCCTAATTTAGTCATTCAACTATCAATTTCGTTTTAATTAAGTCATTCAATCAATTTTTATTGTTAGATCAAGTGGAGACTATCTCAATCTAATCCATTACAACATTGATTTAATGATGAAAATAGATGAAATGACTTAATTGAGATTAAATCTAATAATTAAAAGATGAAATTAAGATAATTAAAAGTTCAAGGAACAAATTAAAAATGAAAATAAATTCACGGATCAACTATAATTTTTATCCTTATTAAGTTTGATTCACCTTTATAGACTCTTTATGTGTAGAGTAACAAAGTGTCCATCTAATCGCCTCCATAGATTTACAAAGGGAGAAATTTTGTGTAGTCTGTTAGCAATACAACCAACGTTATTAAATAATCTAGTAACTCGAGCTCGGATCAATTTTGGCTCATTCAAGTTATAACACAAACTAAACTTGATCTAATTTATTAGCTTATTTTATAAATGAACCGAACTCAAACAACGTGGGGACTTTCACTAAAATAGGCTCGCCATAACTTTGAATGGATCTCTTTTTATTCGTTGTTTTTGGGTCTTGTTTTCAAAACAATTTATTTTATATAAAATAAAAACACAAATTCAAACACGTTTTTCGTTTTTATTTTTCCAAAAAAGTGAAAATAAAAAAATTAAACACGAAATAAAAACGTGAACCAAACACCTAAATAACTCTAAATTTTGTCCCAAATAGCTACAAGATCACATGGATTTCACTCTTCCTCTCTCCCCCAATAGACTTTTGATAAATTTAAATATTAAAGCTTTGTATTTTGAAATAACTTGATCAGGATATGGATTATCCTAGAATCGACTATTAATTTATAAACTTAAAAGTATTTAAAAATTTTACTAAAAAACTAAACTCGATTTCAACTTCAATACTTACAAACTTTAAATGAAAATTTGAACTCGATAACTGAATACATTTTAGGAAAAAATTTATCAATAAGTCTTATTTTTCCTTCTAAAGAACTATTAAATTCTATCACGTTTAACTTAGGACAATTAAAATCTACTTTTGATAATTTATTCCCAAGATATCCTATACTCCATTAATAGAACGTTTTCTTATAATTTTATCCTTCTCATTAACACACTAATTATATTTTTGTCAATAATATTTGTTATTGGATCCAAAGCAAATTATTTTTTTAATTACTGAATAACACCCAAAACACGTAATTAAAAATAAAGACTTATAAAAATGATAAATCATACAACTCTATTTTTTCTTGTATTTAAATTTTTTAAGCATGTATAATTCGATTCACTCGACTATCAAATCTCATAAAAATATACAATTACATAAATTAATAATATAAAAACTAATCTATGAATACATTCATTATGAAAATTTTATCTAATTGTGCTTATTTTTATTTCTCCTTCCAAGTTTGAATTAATTAGAAAAAAATCATTGTTTTAAGGCAAAAATTCAAGCGTTCAAAGCTATAACGTTTTATTTAAGAGATAAAATAAAAAATATTTATTTATGTAATAACTTTTATACTATATAACATCCACTCACATATAAACTCTTACATGTTAATAAGGTGGATGCTTTGATAACTAAATTTATGCCTATTGGATTTTAATTTAAGATAAAAAAAAATTACATTTCAATAAATAAATTAAATAAAATTATAAACAAAAATATAATTTGTGCTTTCATGAAAATGACAAAATTTCAACAAAACAAATCATTAATGGAGTTTAAGATTTCTTAGGAATAAATTATCAAACATAGGATTTCATTATTCCAAAATAAAAATAATAAAACTTAATAATACTTTGGATAAAAAAACAGAATTTATTGGTGTTTTTCCCTAGAATTTAAAACTCTCGTTTCTAAGGCTACTAATTGAGTCAAACTTTACAATTTTGAGTTGAACTTGTCGATAAGCTAATTTTAAATAACTCGATTATTTTATATGTAAATGAATCAAATTTTATGAATTCGAATGAAACTTTTTTTAGACACATTTTTTTAAATAAGTTTGAAAAATTGTAGAAACTCGCCCTAGTCACTTTGGAGTTACCTAACAATCCTTTTTGTTTTTTTTTAAGGAAACTGGACCAAACAGTCCTCTACATACGGTCTGCTTCGATCTAAGCGCATGCATTGTATTACGACTCCTCTCTCTCACATACACACACTCGCTCTGGCAGGGTCAGCACGAAAGGTCAAAGACAAAGGCTGAATGAAGTGAAGAGAAGTGATAAGAATGGAGGGATCTTCGTATCGGCATCAAAGGTTAAAGAGTGGTGTTTCTCAGGAACCATGGATTAGATGATTTCATGCTTGGGTGAATCATGGTTGGTGAACTATTTTGTGATCCGCCTGTGTTCTGATCTTTCAATGGTTAGATTTGGGGTTCGTTACGCAATATTAGGGCTTATCTTGATAATTTTGACATGCTCAATCCAAACATTATGTATTATTTTCTTAGGTTTTTTGGCTTGTTTATATATTGAATTTCAGAACTTTTTCTTCCCTCTCTGTGAAATGTAGGTGGAATGTCATGATTTCGTTCGCTTCCTGGCAAAACCCTTTGTTTGTAACTCAATCCTTCACATTTTAGAATTTAGTTAAGTAGATTTATTTCTGGATTTCTTTTGTAGTTTTGGGGTTTTCCCTTTTATTCTCTATGCTGTGTTCGGCGGAATGGAACTGAGCTTTTGACATCAGAATTAAGAAAATTATACTTAAAGGTTCGAATTAACTCCCTCAATTCCGTTTTAAGTCTGAATCACACACTCCCAAAAGCAGCGTCAATGTTCCTAAGGTTTCAGCTTGATTGTAATTTGTGACGGTGGGTTGAATTTCATAATGCAATTAGCATCCTTTTTTGACAACCCCATGAAAAAACTTTGTGTTGTTGCTTGTGTCATTTGGTATTGCTTCCCTGCATTTAGAACTTTCTTGGTATAGACTTGTTTGCTGTAAATTTTGTGGAAGTCCTTTGTTTTGAGATTTTATCTATATTGATGCTTCCAAATGTGGTTCAATTTATTCATAACTGCAGGTCTACTTTCATTATGCAGTTAGTATCCTGACAACCCCACTTTGTTAAGAAGCTTCACAATTGTTGTTGATGCCGTATTTTAATTACTTTTCTGTGTAGTAGTAGAACTTGGTTCAGCTTCTGACTTGCTTCGTGCATTATTCCACCATTGGTCTAGAGATGGCCACAAAGAGGATTATAGCTATATGTATGTCTGGAGGTGAGTTCGCGACAGACAATGATGGTGGGCTGTTGTCATACAAAGGTGGGGATGCCTATGCGATGGACCTTGATCAGGATACAAAGTTAAAGGATCTGAAGGAGGAACTAGCTGAAACATTCAATTGTAGTGTCAATAGAATGTTAATCAAGTACTTTCTTCCTGGAAAGTCAAATAAAAGGACTCTTATTACGATATCAAAGGATAAGGACCTCAAGCGCTTGGTGAACATTTTTGAGGATAAAGACCAAGTGGAGTTCTTTGTCATGGAAGAGGAAGCTGTTCAGGTGCAAAAGGTGTTGAAAGCACCTGCCAGTAGGTACTTATTATTCTTTGGTCCACCTTAAGGGTAAATTTTTTCAGTAAGACATATGTTACTCTATGTGCATAACTTCAGGATTCAGTTTTGTTCACAATTGCAGAGACATCCCAGTGCTTGTGGTTGTTTATACTTTTCATTTGCCTAAAATGAAGCTCATGGAATTTACACAGCATAATGCCCCTTGTTCATTGTTGTGCTCCACGACATAACTGATTTTTGGCATCATGTGCATGAAGCAGCATGAAATATACCTGTCCATTAGTTTGAACCTTATGACACTCAATCACGCAGGTCAAAAAAGAAAACTGTGTCAAAAGAAATGGTTCTGGCACCTGCATCAGAAGTGGCTCCGACAATTGTGTCAGAAGATGTTGTTCCGTTAACTGTGTCAGAAGATGTTGTTCCGTTAACTGTGTCAGAAGATGTTGTTCCGTTAACTGTGTCAGAAGAAGTGGTTCTTCAAGTTGCCCCTGTTGATGTAACTTACACCAATGAACCCATGGATATGGATGCACCCAGTGAAACCACAACTGGTGGTGGTCTTGTTGTTCATGATGACCAGCCTCGTAAAGCTGCAATGGAGTGGGCGAACACCATCACAGGTGTGGGACAAAGATTTCGGAGTTTTAAAGAATTTGTTGATGCCCTGCGCAAGTACTCAATGGCCCATGGATTTTCTTATGTATATAAGAAAAAGGACAGTCATCGTGTAACTGTCATATGCAGATCAGAAGGTTGTCCATGGCGCATAAATGCATCAAGGTTGGCCACCACCCAGTTAATCTTTATTAAGAAAATGAGTGCATCACATAAATGTGAAGGAACGGCCATCAAAGCCAGTTATCGGGCAACAAGGGAATGGGTAGAAACTATAATAAAGGACAAGTTGAAAGTCTTTCCAAATTACAAGCCGAGGGATATTGCAACTGACATCGAACGGGAGTATGGCATTCAACTGAGTTATGCTCGGGCACGGCGCGCAAAGGAGAGCGTTAGGGAACAGATTCAAGGTTCTTACAAAGAGGCATACAATCAGCTACCCTTATTCTGTGAGAGGATAATGGAGACTAATCCTGGCAGTGTTGCTACATTCGCTACAAAGGAGGACTCAAGCTTCCGTGGTCTCTTTGTCTCGTTTCATGCCTCAATATCTGGCTTCCAACAAGGTTGCCGTCCTCTCCTTTTCCTCAATAGCACTCCTATAAATTCCAAATATCAAGGGATGTTATTGGCGGCAACCGCGGCAGATGGGGATGATGGTGTTTTTCCAGTAGCTTTTGCTGTGGTAGATGTGGAGACTGATGACAACTGGCACTGGTTTCTGTCAGAACTGAAATCTGCGGTGTCAACATCTCGACCAATAACGTTTGTGGCAGATTTTCAGAAGGGGTTGAGAGAGTCATTGCGTGCTATATTTGCGGACAACTGCTACCATGGTTATTGTCTACACTACCTTACTGAGAAATTTAATAAAGATTTAAAGGGGCAGCTTTCATACGAAGCCCGGCATCTCTTGGTTCAAGATTTATATGCTGCTGCTAATGCATCGAAACTTGATGCTTTTGAACAAATTACTGCAAATATTAAATCCATCTCACCCGAAGCTTATAATTGGATAATACGAAGTGAGCCTGGTCAATGGGCCAATGTGTTTCTTGGAGGGGCAAGGTATGATCATATGACATCCGACTTTGGGCGAGCATTCTATTGTTGGGTATCAGAGGCAAATAATGTGCCAATAACTCAGCTGGTGGATATAATACGAGGTAAGATGATGGAATTGATATTTAAGCGACGGGTTGATTCCATTCAGTGGGTAACTAGGCTAACACCATCTATGGAGGAAAAGCTGCAGAGTGAGACTTCAAAAACACGCCCACTTCAAGTTTTAGCTCCCCATGGTAGCATATATAAAGTTCGTGGTGAATCTGTTGAGGAAGTTGACATTAATCTTTGGGACTGTAGCTGCAAAGTGTGGCAGCTGACAGGACTGCCTTGCTGCCATGCTATTGCTGTTTTTGAATGCATTGGTAGGAGCGCATACGACTATTCTGCCAGATACTTCACAGCTGAGTGTTACCGAATAACTTATGCAGAGTCAATTAACCCAGTTCCAAATTTTGACAGACCACAGTGTGAACTGGCTTCGGCAGCCATTACTGTGACTCCCCCATCCACCAAGCGTCCACCAGGCCGTCCAAAGATGAATCAGGCTGGATTAGAAGAGATGGTCAGACGCCAAGTCCAATGTAGCAAGTGCAAGGCCTTTGGCCACACTAAGAGGGCATGCAAGTAAGTGAGCTAGATGTACTTTCAAGCTGTATGACTCTTGACATCCTTGTTTGACAGTTTAGGCCTGTGTGCTTGATTAGTACAGTTAGTCTTTTGTTTATTGTAGATCACTTCCTACCATTGATCTTTGCATTGTCATTGCATTTTTTTGATGGTGAGTTAGGTTTCCTTGTATAATTAATAATGTTAACTAATAGTTGAAGAAATAGGGAGCTCACTGCATAAATCATTGGCAAAAAGCTGTGAAAATATTTGATATTTGTTGGTCGTCTTTGAGGCAATCCTAAGTTGTCGAGTTATCATCGCCGAATCAGCCAATACGGTTCCATGACCCCGTAATATGGTCTAAATCTCTTGTCATGTCATAGTGTCGCCTAATATCGTGTCGTGACCGATATGGTTCAGAGCCCTCGAGTTAATGTCGGATATTGCGACCTTGACCCATGTTTCTTATGTATGATTCTAGTCCAACAAGAAGATTAAACCTTCTGCCAATAGTGATGAGTGTTAACTGTTACTTGATAGTTATGCTTACCAAACCTAATTCGAGCAATCAGTTATCTGTTAATCTATATCTCCATAAATAATATATCTGCTTGCCCATTCGAATTGCACTATGTTTGAGTACGTGATATGATGATATCGTATATGAATATATGTGTATGTAGTCCTTTATACTAATCCTACACCTCTACGTGGCTCATGGCATCCGCACCAAATTCTTTGGCTGTCCACTCTTCAATTTCTTTCTCTTCTTTTTTCGGTTCTCAGTACTTTTACCTGTTGATAAGTTAAAAGGAAAGAAGTAGGGTAACACATATCGGATATAAGTTAAGGAAGAATCGACTTAAGTAGTTTGGACATATTTATAGACAGTTTACTATGGCACTAGTGAGAAATAGTGATATTGAAGATAAACGTAGGAGTAGATAAAGACTAAAATTAATTTTAAATGAAATAGTAAAAAATGATTTGGTAACTTGTGGTTTAACTGAAAATATTGTCCTTAATAGAGCTCAATGATGAAACGTGATTCATGAAGTCGAGTTGAGAATGTTTTTGAACACAGTGACAAAACATGATTCATCTAGCCGACCTTTTATTCAAAATTAATCCCCTAATTTGGACACGGTAACGTTTTTTCTTTGAAATTGTTGATGGATTTGAATGGAGGAACTTAATTGAAACAAGACAAAGTTTAGGGACTTAATTGTGTCAAGTGATAGTTTAGGGACCCAATAAAAATCAGATTTAAGTTTTAAAGTATGAAATATATTTTAGAATAATGTTATTTAAACTTAAAAAATTGATTTAATTTATTGAACTAATGTTGTGACAGTGACGTGACCTAATAGTGTTGTTGTGACTGTGGCAATGATACGTTATTATATTAACAAATTAGATCAATTTTTTAGATTCCAATGGCATTAGTCTTATATTTTATACAATATATCTGAAGTTGTTGCAGCAACCAGCAACTTCAGTAAGTTGGCTACTATGCGACTAAGTAACAGAGCAACTTGATCTCCATAGGATGGGTAAATATTGTGTGTAACGGTGACATCACGTCATTAATGTCATGTGATATTACTAATGAATTATAAAACAATAAGTAGGATTAGTAAATCTTACTATTCCAACATGTCATTTATTCGATACAATAAGGTGGTTATTGGTAGTTATTAAAATGGGTCTTTTGGAAGCGGGTACATCAAATTAGACATAATTGTAAAAAAGAACACAAAAAAAATATTTTGGAAAAAAGTACACAATTGAGATACAAAGACACAAATGCCTATTTTATAAAATTTTCTTTTCCAAAAATTGTAGCAAGACATTTATCTTAATCGCTGAAATTTAGAGTCATTTAATTCGAAATCTCTAATACACCTTGATTTATGCGTATTTTTTTTTTGAAAGTGATTTTGTTTTCAAACTATATTCATGCATTAAATATCTACTAATTTATTGGAGAATTTTAATATTTCGTTTATTTTAAGATATATCACTTGATATATAAAATTATTTACATTGTAACAAAAACGCAACAAATTCATTAAACAATAGTGTAACAATACACTGTAACAAAAACAATGTTAAGTGATTTTGTGCATGTGGTAACAAATTCAAAACAGAGATGGACTGTTTTTAATGAAATTATATGAAAATATATGTTTGACAAAATGTAATAGTATAATATTTTGTGTAAATGTCTTGTTACACTGTTATTATTATACTGTTATGAAGTTTGGATATTAATATAATTTGAAAATAAAACCACTTTTCAAAAAAAATACGTATGAACTCAGGTCCATTAAATATAATTTGAAAACAAAACCACTTTTCAAAAAAAAAAAAAAATAGGCATGAATTAAGGGAGAACATAAAGAAACGGAATATTAAAGTTCTCCTATAAAACTAGGAGGTGTTTAATGCATCATTTTCCAAAAAGAAAAAAATACGCATAAATTAAGGGAGGATATAAAGGTCAGAAGAAAATATTGAAATTTCAAATAATGCACTTGAAAATAAATAAGTATCAAATTTAAGAACTTTTTATCCTACATTTTTTTATGTGTATTTTTTTACAATTAACTCTAATTTGGTATACCTCTTTTAATTTCTCCTATTAAAATAGTATAGCCCACTAAATCCACTTGATATTCTATCATTGATTAGTGACATCATTTAACATTGATAGCGTGGTGTCACCGTTACATTAAATATTTTCTCCCATGAGAGGTAGGTCCTTCAACATGAAATTACTTTTCTAACCCTGACTTATAAGTGATTCGTCCACTAATCAAAATGAAAAATGAAAAATGAAAAATTTTCAAGTGCGCCTCTACTATGGTAGGTTTAAGCATATAGTAACAATATTCGGGCAACTGGCTGGAAGGTATGCATGTGCTTATGCAAATCAACTATTCTTTTAGGGTAAATTATACTTACACCCTTTGCACTATCACCCTTTTTCCACTTTGCCCTCTCAACCATAAGATTTCTTATATTGAACCCTCAACTATGTGATTAGTTTCACATTGTTCTAATTATTAATTAACATAAAGTTATTTGATTTTGCCCCCCCAAATATATAGTTCTTTTTCATTTTACTCCAAAACGTCAACAATTTCTGTCCAAAAAAATAACAAAAATTTGTGATTGGGGCATTGCGAAATAAAAGTGTTAGTTAGGGTACAATGTAAAAAATTTGATAGTTTAGGGGATAAAGTGAAAAAAGAGTGATAGTTTAGGAAGTGTAAGTGTAATTTACCCATTCTTTTACCATTTCTTTTCCATTAAATTTTTTATCAAAATATTATATTTTGAATTTTTTTTTTCGGTAAGTAAACTTATTTACACAATTATTGTTGTTTTTATGAAGTCATGTTTCGAAAATACATTTTTACACTGAAGACGTGTTTCTTAAACAAAATTTCAATGTAAGAAACATTGAAAGACAACTTTAATTTAAAAGCGTGTTTTCGAAACATGACTTCATAAAAACTATGCTACTCTAATAAATAAATTTGAAATTATAGTAAGTTAACAAAAAAAGTTACAAAAAAAGATAGACTGCTAACAAACTCGCCCTCTTTTGTACTATGTCTACTTTGAAGCATCTTACTTTTTTCCTTTCTCTCATTGCTTTAGTTGTTCGTATGCTCTTAGTCATCATAAAATAAAGTATATAATAAAATAATTTATTTAAATCTTAGTATACTTGATAAAAATAAAAATAAAAAGAAAATAAAAAAAAAAAGAAAAAGAATCTGAGTGTACAATTTATAATTTTATATATTTATATGCATACAATTATGCTACATGCGATTGAACTCAGAAGAAAGAGAATAAGTTCGAAAAAGTACAACTCAAAAAAAAAAAATATATATATATATATNCAGAAGAAAGAGAATAAGTTCGAAAAAGTACAATTCAAAAAAAAAAAAATATATATATATATATACAAAAATAAGATATTGGGTAAAAAATATATATTTAAAATATACATATATCTTTTTGTGTTTGTTTATCAAAAAATTACTACTGCTCAAATTGATCTTTTGGATAAGGCTTCAAATCATAATAACAGTGAAACAAAAAGGGGAAAAAAAGGGGATTCATTGCTTCTGTTGTCTCCGCCTTATTCTGTTTGGGAACAAAAAAGGGCAAAAAAGGTCATAATTCAAAATTAAGTTATTTTTTGATTATTATTATTTTAATTGNTCGCTTCTGTTGTCTCCGCCTTATTCTGTTTGGGAACAAAAAAGGTCATAATTCAAAATTAAGTTATTTTTTGATTATTATTATTTTAATTGTCTCCTTATGGAAAAGTGCAGTATGGATTGCCATTTCTTTTTGCAAATTATTTGTTGGGACCTTTTGTCCAACATCTCATAAGAATTCACAATAAAGTTGGTAATTGAGCTGAATTTTACGAATTAGAATCGGACTTATCGAGTTTGTTTTTTAAACAAGTCTATAAAATTATTCTAACTCAACTCGTTTAAAAAAAGAGTTAAGCCTAAAACGAGTTAAACCCGAGTTGAAACAGAGTAGCTAAATTATTTTACATAAAAACGAGTTGAGTTTTGTGAACTCAAACCGAGCCTTTTTAGACTCGTTTTTAAATGAGTTTAAAAAATAATTTAAATTCAACTTATTTAAAACACAAAGCGAATTCGAGACGAATCCTATCGGAGTCGAGTCGAAATCGAATCCAAATAATTTGACTAAATATCTATCCTACCCCTCAAACC
>CAUOFW020000725.1:308739-357638 GCA_963454935.2 Ilex paraguariensis | reverse complement strand
TCTTCTCTTATCAAGACAAGGGTTTCAAGAGGCTTAAATCTAATATATTTTCTTTCAATTTTTCTCGGTAAAACTAAATCGACCCATATGGGTGGAACTAAAATCACTCCTAAATGGAACCTTATGTTTGGTTTGTGGGAAACGAAGGGAAAAGCAAAAAGAGGATGGAAAAAGATTGTAAAATTCTTCCCACTAAACGATGGAAAGTACTATCATTGCGTTTTTTTCTTTTTTCTCATTCCTTACATGAAACATTAACCAAAAAAAAGGAACCCAAAAGCCAAAAATGATAAAACTTTTATAATTATGACAAAGAAATTGTTAGATTTTTCTTATACAAGAGATACACTTTGTCAAACACTATTACGAAGAGAAAGATAAGGAAATTCGAATCCATAACTTAAGTCTAATAGTAAAGCTGTGGCACCGTTAATCTCAAAAGTCACATGCTTGAGACACTACTGCAATTTACACGAACAACTAACCCCTTCCAAAACCTCTCTCCTTTCCTTCAAGCACAAGCCTCTGTCCTCGCCGGACCTGCAAAGAAGGCCTCTAAATCAGGTGGCTGAAAATACCCATTTTTTGGCGGCTTCCGCTTCTTCAAGTACATCGCTTTCTTCCTCGGAGGCGGCGGACAAACAACCGCTGCCGGAATGTCTCGCGTCGGCGTCCTACAACCACCACCACCCTCTTCCACCACCA
Organism: Ilex paraguariensis; assembly: GCA_963454935.2. NCBI lineage: Eukaryota > Viridiplantae > Streptophyta > Magnoliopsida > Aquifoliales > Aquifoliaceae > Ilex > Ilex paraguariensis. The sequence continues at coordinate 356,933 of CAUOFW020000725.1, read as the reverse complement.
TTGAATAACCTCCACCCTCCATCTCTCACCCCCTCTCAATTACACCAAAAATACAACAAGCCTGTGCCTGTGCCTGTGCCCATGTGTGCGTGTGAATATATATATAGTAGTAGTTGCCCCATATTTTTGTTATTACTGGCATCATTGCCGGGCTTGTTCGGGAAGCTGCTATTTTTTGACTTCTTCAATCGTGTGGTGGAAGCAACTAGAGGCCCTCCTCAACCACAAACCGCCCCCACCCCAACACCTACGCACCAAATCCTACTTGGGCACTAAATCTCCGTCCTTTTGCTTACGTGGACTGTGACGTGGTCAATTATTTACCGTTGATCTAAAAAGGCCCCCAAGAAAGTTGGGTAAAATGGGGGCAAATAACACTCTGTAGCTTAAAAGATTTTCACGTTCTCAATTTATATTTTAAAAAATTAAAATTTTTATATTACCTTCTCAATTAAAAAAAAAATAACAATGTGCACTATTTTAGAAAATTGGGTACAAAATTTTTATTGAAAACTCTTAAAACTGAGTATTATACAAATAATCGCGTTTAAGAACATGGTAACATAACAAAAACAGTAAAAAAAAATTATAAAAAAAGAAACAAACTTTTAATTTTGAACTATATTATCACCTTTTTATCTAATTGAGAGTTCAATGTCATTGAGGATCAGCGATGACATAATGGCTTTGCAGTTCGCTATGGTCCGTTAGGTCAGGTCGTGAGTTCAAACCTCATTAGTCTTCTCTCCTAAAAAAAGTTCAATATAATAATTTAATATTTTATGGTAAAAATTAAAAATTTTAATATATTAGTGGTGTAAAGTGTCATTCACCTGTAAAAGAGTGATGCTCGGGAAGGTTCTGGGAACAAGTGGTTCGAATCTGGACCAGTCGTTTTTGCGCGCTTTTTTTAGCCCAATGAAAAGTGATGATGCTTGGCTTTATTCCATGTTTTGTTCTTATTCCCTTCGGTGGGGCACAATGGGGGTGTGGGGTCCATACCATGGTGGATGGATTTGTGTGGGCAGAGATGCTGCACGTGCACATAAGGTTTTTTGTTTTTCTTTCAAATACTATTTATTACACGGAGGTAAATGAGATCCGAACCTGTAATTTTTAAGGTTAACGTCAAGAGGGATGACAATTAAACCAACCAGTTCCCTCCTATCCAAAAGTTCTTGAACTTGAGGACGTCGTTTTCCTATGTTATGGATTGGGATGTAGGTGTGCCAACTTTGTTATTACCCCACGAGCAGTCTTTTGGACTCAAAAGTCGAAGACTTTGGAATCAATTCTTAGGCAAACTTTCAATCATGATTAATTGATTTTTTTATTCAATAATTAGGGATATGTTGATCCAAATTTGGATTTGTTCAATCAAATATATAGACTAATATTTTTATCAATTTATTCAAATTTATTTAAATATCTTAAATCGAATACCTCATATTTCTCCTTCGACAACCTAGTAGCAGGAGGGATTTCTTTCATTTTTTTACCTCATATTTTGTAAAAGAATTTTTTCTTAACTTACCTTACTTGATCAAGTGTGGTATTTTTACCCAACTTCCTACCCGATTAATCGAGCAGAAAGTCGAGTAAATATTTTTGTAGCTATTAATTTTTGGATCATTTTAATAATTCAATTAAATAACATACACTAATTTAACAACACAATAAATTAATAACACTAAAATCTAAAACAACTATAACAATAATTATAATAGAACATAAGAAAGCATGAACATCAATTCATCATACTTGTTACACAAATACAATAACAATTATTTTAAATTTAAACAAAATAAAACACATTAAAATCATAACTGCTCCAATAGATCACTAATTTACGAAAAATCATGTAACCTACACAAAAAATAAGTTTATGTTTTCGCAACTCAAACATTCACAACAATAACAATGTTATAATACAAATTATACCACACAAATACTCTTATAATTATTAAAAAAATAAAAAAATTAAATATATTTTTTACTGATAGGGTAGGGTAGGAATGCAAAAATTGATGAGTATTCCACATTTCTATCCGATTTAATTAGAATACCAAAAAAAAATTTGCATTCCTACCCAATTTTTCCGATTAGCCGTTCAGTAAGATCGAGTAGGGTAAAAAATTGCGGTCAATCAAAAATATAAAGACCCCTAAGTAACAGAGATACACCTAACCCTAGTTGTATTTCTTGTTTCTGATTGTGGTATTGGGTCGTTGACGGTAGTGGTAATGGGTGATTGGTAGGGTGTTGCCGTGATAGTTGCTATGACGATGGCGGTACTCCGACGGTGAGGGTGGCGATGGTTAAGGAGTCATTGATAGAGTTGGGCGGGGTAAGTTTTCTTGGGTTTTGCAGCTTAATGGATGAGTTCAATTTTTTTTTTTGATGAACGGATGAGTTCGATTACGTAAACAGAAATGCAAATAATGAAATTAATTGCGGTAATTAAAGGGTCAGTTGCTTGATTCATAGGTTTAATATTTAGGATTAATAAGCTTGATTAATGAGATAATTTTTTTTATCAAAATTAATGGGATAGTTAATTGATTACTTAATAGAAGAGTTTAATTATAGAAAACGTAAATACAAACAATGAAATTAATTGTGTTAATTAAGGGTTGGTTGCTTGATTCATGGGTTTAATTTCTAGGGATAATTAGTTTGATTAATGGGATAGCTAATTGATGACTTAATAGACGAGTTTAATTATTACATAAATTCAATTAACGAAATTGAAGGTGTTAATTAAGTGGTCAATGACTTAATTAATGAGGTTAATTAATTAATAGGAACAACTAGTTAATTGATGGGGCTAATTTTCAAATTAACTTGAAGATATCAATGGTGTTAGTTGCTAATTAAATGGGGCTTTTATTGCTTAAATTAAATTAATGGAATAATTAAGTTGATTAGATTGATTAATGGATTTATTGGGATTTTACAAAAAAAATTAAAATCGTGGATATTTTAAAATAGAAAAAACAAAATTAAGAAAAACTCGTGAAGGTTGATAGGGCTGTTCATGGGCCGGGCAGGGGCTAAGCCAGTGAAATTTTTTTCGGGCCGGGCTAGATAGTATAAGCCCAACCCCTTATCTAACTGAGTTATCGGGCGGGTCGGGCCGTGCTTCGGGTAGGGGTAGGCTACCTGCAGCCCAACACACGGGCTTGTTGGGTGGGCCTGTTTGCCGAATTTTGTATATACATTTTTATTTAAAAATAATGAATATTTTTGTAACTTAATATTTGTGTAAATTATATTTTTGAATCAAAAGTAAAATCAAAATTGATAAAAATAAAATAATGAACTACATCTAATAGAATGAATAAATCTCAATTATGGTGACACCTTCTAACTTATTTGTCATTTGTATTACTCTANTTGATAAAAATAAAATAATGAACTACATCTAATAGAATGAATAAATCTCAATTATGGTGACACCTTCTAACTTATTTGTCATTTGTATTACTCTACCATTTAAAACTTATATGTTTAATACNAATTAGGTTCAAAAACAAATACACTAGTTCGGACAAAATTTAAAAAAAAAAAAAAAATTTCCTTCTTCTCTTATCAAGACAAGGGTTTCAAGAGGCTTAAATCTAATATATTTTCTTTCAATTTTTCTCGGTAAAACTAAATCGACCCATATGGGTGGAACTAAAATCACTCCTAAATGGAACCTTATGTTTGGTTTGTGGGAAACGAAGGGAAAAGCAAAAAGAGGATGGAAAAAGATTGTAAAATTCTTCCCACTAAACGATGGAAAGTACTATCATTGCGTTTTTTTCTTTTTTCTCATTCCTTACATGAAACATTAACCAAAAAAAAGGAACCCAAAAGCCAAAAATGATAAAACTTTTATAATTATGACAAAGAAATTGTTAGATTTTTCTTATACAAGAGATACACTTTGTCAAACACTATTACGAAGAGAAAGATAAGGAAATTCGAATCCATAACTTAAGTCTAATAGTAAAGCTGTGGCACCGTTAATCTCAAAAGTCACATGCTTGAGACACTACTGCAATTTACACGAACAACTAACCCCTTCCAAAACCTCTCTCCTTTCCTTCAAGCACAAGCCTCTGTCCTCGCCGGACCTGCAAAGAAGGCCTCTAAATCAGGTGGCTGAAAATACCCATTTTTTGGCGGCTTCCGCTTCTTCAAGTACATCGCTTTCTTCCTCGGAGGCGGCGGACAAACAACCGCTGCCGGAATGTCTCGCGTCGGCGTCCTACAACCACCACCACCCTCTTCCACCACCATTGAATAACCTCCACCCTCCATCTCTCACCCCCTCTCAATTACACCAAAAATACAACAAGCCTGTGCCTGTGCCTGTGCCCATGTGTGCGTGTGAATATATATATAGTAGTAGTTGCCCCATATTTTTGTTATTACTGGCATCATTGCCGGGCTTGTTCGGGAAGCTGCTATTTTTTGACTTCTTCAATCGTGTGGTGGAAGCAACTAGAGGCCCTCCTCAACCACAAACCGCCCCCACCCCAACACCTACGCACCAAATCCTACTTGGGCACTAAATCTCCGTCCTTTTGCTTACGTGGACTGTGACGTGGTCAATTATTTACCGTTGATCTAAAAAGGCCCCCAAGAAAGTTGGGTAAAATGGGGGCAAATAACACTCTGTAGCTTAAAAGATTTTCACGTTCTCAATTTATATTTTAAAAAATTAAAATTTTTATATTACCTTCTCAATTAAAAAAAAAATAACAATGTGCACTATTTTAGAAAATTGGGTACAAAATTTTTATTGAAAACTCTTAAAACTGAGTATTATACAAATAATNACCTTAAAAGATTTTCACGTTCTCAATTTATATTTTAAAAAATTAAAAATTTTATATTACCCTCTCAATTAAAAAAAAAAATAACAATGTGCACTATTTTAGAAAATTGGGTACAAAATTTTTATTGAAAACTCTTAAAACTGAGTATTATACAAATAATCGCGTTTAAGAACATGGTAACATAACAAAAACAGTAAAAAAAAATTATAAAAAAAGAAACAAACTTTTAATTTTGAACTATATTATCACCTTTTTATCTAATTGAGAGTTCAATGTCATTGAGGATCAGCGATGACATAATGGCNTGTTTAGGAACATGGTAACATAACAAAAATAATAAAAAAAAATTATAAAAAAAGAAACAAACTTTTAATTTTGAACTATATTATCACCTTTTTATCTAATTGAGAGTTCAATGTCATTGAGGATCAGCGATGACATAATGGCTTTGCAGTTCGCTATGGTCCGTTAGGTCAGGTCGTGAGTTCAAACCTCATTAGTCTTCTCTCCTAAAAAAAGTTCAATATAATAATTTAATATTTTATGGTAAAAATTAAAAATTTTAATATATTAGTGGTGTAAAGTGTCATTCACCTGTAAAAGAGTGATGCTCGGGAAGGTTCTGGGAACAAGTGGTTCGAATCTGGACCAGTCGTTTTTGCGCGCTTTTTTTAGCCCAATGAAAAGTGATGATGCTTGGCTTTATTCCATGTTTTGTTCTTATTCCCTTCGGTGGGGCACAATGGGGGTGTGGGGTCCATACCATGGTGGATGGATTTGTGTGGGCAGAGATGCTGCACGTGCACATAAGGTTTTTTGTTTTTCTTTCAAATACTATTTATTACACGGAGGTAAATGAGATCCGAACCTGTAATTTTTAAGGTTAACGTCAAGAGGGATGACAATTAAACCAACCAGTTCCCTCGTATCCAAAAGTTCTTGAACTTGAGGACGTCGTTTTCCTATGTTATGGATTGGGATGTAGGTGCCAACTTTGTTATTACCCCACGAGCAGTCTTTTGGACTCAAAAGTCGAAGACTTTGGAATCAATTCTTAGGCAAACTTTCAATCATGATTAATTGATTTTTTTATTCAATAATTAGGGATATGTTGATCCAAATTTGGATTTGTTCAATCAAATATAGACTAATATTTTTATCAATTTATCCAAATTTATTTAAATATCTTAAATTGAATACAAATATAAAAATTCGATCTGATTAATAATATATATATATATATATATATATATATATATATATTTTAGCATTTTATTATATAAAATATACATATACATTGATTATTTTATATTTGATCTTAAAAAAAATATTTGTTCATTTTTTGGTGGAATACCATATGGATGTGATCGGATAGTCTGAATGTCAGATTCTAATTGGATTCGAATATAGACTATTATTTTTCTATCCAATGAATAAATGGATTGAATTTGATAAAGAATTGTTTAATCGAATTAGGATTCGAATGGACTCAAATAACAAGTCTAATTAAGGTTTTCAGGTCAATTTATATTCACCTGATTTAATTCTTTATTTTCTATCCGATTAAAGACACACAATTTATGCACGAACCAGAATATTAATAAAAGATAAATTCTTTTAATTTTAAGAAATTGTTAATATTTAAATTCAGGATGTCTTAAGAGAAAAACATAAATACTGGGTATGATTTCTCCTTCGACAACCTAGTAGCAGTAGGGGTTTCTTTCATTTTTTTACCTCATATTTTGTAAAAGAATTTTTTCTTAACATACCTTACTTGATCAAGTGTGGTATTCTTACCCAACTTCCTACCCGATTAATCGAGCAGAAAGTCGAATAAATATTTTTGTAGCTATTAATTTTTGGATCATTTTAATAATTCAATTAAATAACATACACTAATTTAACAACACAATAAATTAATAACACTAAAATCTAAAACAACTATAACAATAATTATAATAAAACATAAGAAAGCATGAACATTAATTCATCATATTTTTTACACAAATACAATAACAATTATTTTAAATTTAAACCATATAAAACACATTAAAATCATAACTGCTCCAATAGATCACTAATTTACGACAAATCATGTAACCTACACAAAAAATAAGTTCATGTTTTCGCAACTTAAACATCCACAAGAATAACAATGTTATAATACAAATTATACCACACAAATACTATTATAATTATTAAAAAAAATAAAAAAATTAAATGTATTTTTTGCAGGTAGGGTAGGGTAGGATTGCAAAAATTGATAAGTATTCCATATTTCTACCCGATTTAATTGAAATACCAAAAATTCTTCCGCATTTCTACCCGATTTTTGCGATTAGTCGTTCAATAAGATCGAGTAATATAAAAAATTGTGGTCAATCAAAAATATAAACACCCCAAACTAACACACAACCTAACCCTAGTTGTATTTCTTGTTTCTGATTGTGGTATTGGGTCGTTGACGGTAGTGGTAATGGGTGATTGGTAGGGTGTTGCCGTGATAGTTGCTATGACGATGGCGGTACTCCGACGGTGAGGGTGGCGATGGTTAAGGAGTCATTGATAGAGTTGGGCGGGGTAAGTTTTCTTGGGTTTTGCAGCTTAATGGATGAGTTCAATTTTTTTTTTTGATGAACGGATGAGTTCGATTACGTAAACAGAAATGCAAATAATGAAATTAATTGCGGTAATTAAAGGGTCAGTTGCTTGATTCATAGGTTTAATATTTAGGATTAATAAGCTTGATTAATGAGATAATTTTTTTTATCAAAATTAATGGGATAGTTAATTGATTACTTAATAGAAGAGTTTAATTATAGAAAACGTAAATACAAACAATGAAATTAATTGTGTTAATTAAGGGTTGGTTGCTTGATTCATGGGTTTAATTTCTAGGGATAATTAGTTTGATTAATGGGATAGCTAATTGATGACTTAATAGACGAGTTTAATTATTACATAAATTCAATTAACGAAATTGAAGGTGTTAATTAAGTGGTCAATGACTTAATTAATGAGGTTAATTAATTAATAGGAACAACTAGTTAATTGATGGGGCTAATTTTCAAATTAACTTGAAGATATCAATGGTGTTAGTTGCTAATTAAATGGGGCTTTTATTGCTTAAATTAAATTAATGGAATAATTAAGTTGATTAGATTGATTAATGGATTTATTGGGATTTTACAAAAAAAATTAAAATCGTGGATATTTTAAAATAGAAAAAACAAAATTAAGAAAAACTCGTGAAGGTTGATAGGGCTGTTCATGGGCCGGGCAGGGGCTAAGCCAGTGAAATTTTTTTCGGGCCGGGCTAGATAGTATAAGCCCAACCCCTTATCTAACTGAGTTATCGGGCGGGTCGGGCCGTGCTTCGGGTAGGGGTAGGCTACCTGCAGCCCAACACACGGGCTTGTTGGGTGGGCCTGTTTGCCGAATTTTGTATATACATTTTTATTTAAAAATAATGAATATTTTTGTAACTTAATATTTGTGTAAATTATATTTTTGAATCAAAAGTAAAATCAAAATTGATAAAAATAAAATAATGAACTACATCTAATAGAATGAATAAATCTCAATTATGGTGACACCTTCTAACTTATTTGTCATTTGTATTACTCTACCATTTAAAACTTATATGTTTAATACATGAAAAAAAATAATACATTATTTATAATATCTAAAATTTTAAAACTTCAAATTTCAATAATGAGAGACTTATTTCAAAATTTTAAATTTAATGATCTAAAAGTGTAACTTTTTTTCAAAGGAATGGTAGGTTGGACTGGGCTTGACCGCGGGCTCTTAGACCGGGCATCGGAGCGAGTAATGGGTTTGGGGGCAAACCTAAACCCTCTTTTTAAGGATATTGGGCCCAGGCTCGAGCGGGTCAATTATTGAGTCTATCGGGCTTTGGCCTATTTTTTTTCGGGGTAACAAAATCCGTGGATAATCAGGCCATGGACACCTCTAAAAGTTGGTATGGAACTAACAGTGGGCCCATATAAAGGATAGTTTGGCAAATTATATTTATATGTTACACTGAAATCATGAATTTTGAACAATTATCTTAACAGAGGCTATTGATAGGTGTTGTATTACACATGCACATATTTCAAACGATAGGGGTTATGTGTAATAAAGCAATTGTTAGGAGTTTAAGTGATTAAGTGATAAATTTTAAAAATTTAAATGTAATTTATTTTTTTTATTAATAAACACAAATTCATTACAATTTTTTTATATTATTACAATGTATTAAAAGTATCAAAACTTTCAATCTATCAAAAATAATGTAATGTAACCCCGTTAGTTTTACGTTAGTTTTTTTGAGACACTGGATTGGTTTTTGACCAAAATATAATTAACGAAAGCTAACAGAAATGTCATATTGTAATACTTTTGATATATTATGGGTATAAAATAAAAAGATATAATTTTTAAGGGTATAAAATAAAAAATTAAAAATCTTTCAAGGTGCAAAATGCAAAAAGCCCACAAAAATTTAGCAACGGCTACTTGGTCATTTGTTAACTCAACCCAACCCAAAACACACAGACAGTACAGCTCACATCTGAAGCTTCAGCTTCAGCTTCACCTACACAATTGACCGTTAGAAGAACATCAAATGACCATAAAGTTCGAAAAACCAAACCCCTAACAACCCCACCTTCCTTTCCCAACACAGGAGCGTACCAAACCGACCGTTGTCACTCTCTTTCCTCCACCACTCTCACTGTTCCTCCCAAGAAAAACCTTGAAAGGCCCTCTTTGCTTCCACAAAGAGGCCTTTTCACAAACACCCACATCGCAAAAAACACCCAATTTGGATCAAACCTGCAAGAACTACAGTTTTTTTTTTTTACAGATTTTGAAGCTGAAACAAAACAACCCACAAAAAAAAATGGATTCGAATCAGAGAAGAAAAAGTGGGATTAATCTCCCATCTACAATGTCTCAAACCTCGTTACGCCTCGAAACATTTTCGGGTTCTTCTCCTTCGTTTCAATCAACATCGAATTTGCCTTCGCCGTTGGCAATGTCACCGAGGACTATATCGAATTTATCTTCGCCATCAAAGTCTGTGACATGTAGTGACAGGTTTATTCCATGTAGATCTTCGTCGAGGCTTCACACTTTCGGGCTTATAGACAAGGCATCCCCGGTGAAAGAAGGAGGAAACGAGGCTTATTCGAGGTTGTTAAAGTCTGAGCTTTTTGGGTCTGATTTTGGCTGTTTTTCTTCTCCTGCAGGTAAGGGGTCGCCGATGAGTCCGAGCAAGAATATGCTGAGGTTTAAGGTGGATGATTCGTGTCCGAGTTCGCCGTATTCGCCTTCGATCTTGGGGCAGGATAGTGGGTTGTCTGGTGAGGTTTCGACACCGCCCAAACCGCCTAGGAAGGTGCCCAAGACACCCCATAAGGTACTCATCTGCTTTTTTCCTTTCATTTGTATCTGTAAAAGATTTGTGTTTTTAGTATATAATATGTTTCATTAGAGGGAAAATTAGGAGATAGAAAATAAAATCATGACTTTTATGCTGTTGTTGATTGATTATTAGAAAGAACCAGCGCATTGAGCTAAATGCTATTGTGTTGAGAATATTTTTTTTATTATTGGTCTGAATAAAATGTCTGCTACCATATAAAACCTTATTACTTTCCTTCATTTCCTGTCTTTTCTTGAGCAATTAGAAGGTAGTACTGTTTCCTAGGCAGTAGTTTCATACAAATGCCCGAGCGTAAGAACTAGTACACTGAGGAAAACTCGAGGAAATTAGGCCAAATGATCTAGCTTGTTTTCCAACTGCGTATAGGTAGATAGTCAATGGTCACATACTGCCCATGATGATTTATATAGCATTCAAAAATACAAAAAAGTGACAAATTTGGCTAATGAACAAGTTTATTGTTAGAAGTTCAAAAAAAAAAAAAAAAAGAACAAGTTTATTAAGACAAACTGAAGATCTCTCTCTCTCTCTCTCCCCCCCCCCCCAAAAAAAAAAAAAAAAAACCCAAAACATACATGCATATACACACACAGCCACCATTGCCATATATGGAAGGATTTTGTGCACTTGGGTATGGTTGTAATGATAGAAACCCTTTGCTGATAGAATTTTGATAATTGCAGGTATTAGATGCGCCAGCACTTCAAGATGATTTCTACTTGAACCTTGTTGACTGGTCGTCGCAGAATGTCCTTGCTGTCGGATTGGGAACTTGTGTTTATCTATGGACGGCAACAACCAGCAAAGTAAGTCTGATAGATATCGAAAAATATAAAAACTTGATTCTTTATCATCCTTCGATAAAAGTATGATTTAGAGCTTTGGTTCTTTATCATGCTTCACAAATTTAGATTCTCTGTCTTTCATCAATTTGAACTTTAATGGAAAAGCTTCCGCCTTTCTTTTTTCAAGTTATAGCACCAAATGAAGGAAGATTAGACTATGCTGTTTGACAGTGCATAATATAATTTTCAGGTAACAAAGTTGTGTGACTTGGGACCTAATGATGGTGTGTGCTCAGTCCAGTGGACACGAGAGGGTTCATACATATCAATTGGTACAAGTCTTGGTCAAGTTCAGGTAGCTAAGTGCCTAATCTTATGTCATCCTGCTTATCTTCATTCAAATTGTGCATTTGTTTCAGGGGATATCGTGCATTATTGATCAACAATACTGTTCAAGTTCACCAAAAATTCTTTGCCTCTTGTTCAGGTTTGGGATGGGACTCAGTGCAAGAGGGTTCGAACAATGGGTGGTCANCAACAATACTGTTCAAGTTCACCAAAAATTCTTTGCCTTGTTCAGGTTTGGGATGGGACTCAGTGCAAGAGGGTTCGAACAATGGGTGGTCACCAAACAAGAGCCAGTGTTTTGGCGTGGAGTTCGCGAATACTATCATCTGGAAGCAGAGACCGAAACATACTTCAGCATGATCTCCGTGTGTCTACTGACTTTGTTAGCAAGCTTGTTGGACACAAATCAGAGGTACTATAGTGAATTTTTTTCGGAGTAAAATTCCAAAAAATCACATTACTTTTGACATATGAGAGTTAATGTCTTCGTTTTTTATCCTTCAGGTTTGTGGGTTGAAGTGGTCTCATGATGACCGGGAACTTGCATCGGGTGGCAATGATAATCAGGTAGTTATTCATCCATTGGACTTATTGTTTCCCATATTCCAAGTATGCTTCAATATGTAGTGCAGTAATTCAAATTGCTTATGGTATGGTGAACAGCTTTTGGTCTGGAATCAACATTCTCAGCAGCCAATACTAAAACTTGCAGAGCACACTGCCGCTGTAAAAGCCATTGCCTGGTCACCCCACCAGAATGGCCTTCTTGCATCTGGGGGTGGAACTGCTGACCGGTGCATTCGCTTCTGGAACACTATGAATGGCAATCAATTAAACAGTGTCGACACAGGGAGCCAGGTCTCCGTCTAGAATGCTACCTAAATTAGTAAAACAATGTTTAAAATGCATTTTTCACAGCTTTAAATACTTCTTGGGTTCCCAAAATTGAATAAAAAACTTATCAAGAAAAAGTTTAGAGTGAAGATTCAACATCACTGGCTAACAAATTTCATGGCTTCACCTGCAGGTATGCAATCTAGCATGGAGTAGGAATGTGAATGAACTAGTTAGCACCCATGGCTACTCCCAAAATCAAATTATGGTGTGGAAGTATCCATCATTGGCGAAGGTATCAAACTTTAGCCCGTAATGAATTTTTTGCCATCCTTCCTACACTAGGCTTTCAGTATCCTGTTTTTCTGTCGTAAGAGAATTACATATTTCCTTTTGGATCTCTCTTCTCTTCGATAGGTTGCAACTCTAACTGGCCATAGTTTGCGGGTTCTCTATCTTGCCATGTCACCTGATGGTCAGGTACTGCTACAAGCCATACATAGTTTTAAGTGTCGAAAGAATTCATTTGTAAAGCCATCTCAACTTGTCTTGGAAAAGTAATTAATTGTTCATCTCCACTTGCTTGCGTAGACAATAGTGACTGGAGCAGGGGATGAGACACTGCGGTTTTGGAACATCTTCCCATCCATGAAAACCCCGGTGAGTGAACTACCCATGAAGGAATTATCCAGTTTTTTTCTGATCAAAAGTGCAATGTCCCTTAAAATCTCATCAAAAGTCACTGATCATAGCAATGGCTTCCTCTTCTCGTTCAGGCACCAGTGAAGAATACAGGACTTTGGTCATTAGGAAGAACTCATATTCGATGATAAAATCCTTGCACAGTTGGACAAAACCTATTTTTTTCGATTAATTTGTAAATAAATGGAGAGAAAATTTTGTGTGCATTGATCCAAAGTATAAAAGAAGGTAGCAGATTTTTCTTCTTGCAACAAGTATTGAACAGGTTAAGAATTACTTGCATAAATTTGGAAATTGTAAAGTATTTACTTTAAGGTCCTTTGAGGTTACAGACACTAGTATGTGTAGATCTTGTACTTCAATTTTATACAGTTCCAACATATATAAAATAAACTTTCCCATTGATTTACTTTATTTGTTATCATATTTTCTCATTTTGTTAGAGATGTGAGGCCAAAGTCTCGAGGAAAGTAGATAAACTCTGTGTCTCTAAAACGAGACACAGANATATTTTCTCATTTTGTTAGAGATGTGTGGCCAAAGTCTCGAGGAAAGTAGATAAACTCTGTGTCTCTAAAACGAGACACAGAGTTTTCTTAAAATTAAGGATAATTTTAAGGAATTATCCTTAAAATTCCTCTCTCCTTTGACAGATTTCCAAGTTTTTGTCCTTCTAATCCATTAAAAAATTGGCAGCCGTTATCAATTAGAGTGATATAAAATAAAACTGATATTTTAGAATGTTAATGTGAAAAATTTTATAGTTGAGGGTGTAAAGTGAAATATGAATAATTGTTTAGGGAGATAAAGTATACACTTTTTCCATTGATGAGCGTGTTTTCAAAACACACTTTTATATAAAAAAAAACTATGATAATGTCATCGTTGTTAATCTCATCACTTACGTAACACCCACAAAGGATAATATTTTCAATTGTCAGCTATNTTCAAAACACACTTTTATATAAAAAAAAACTATGATAATGTCATCGTTGTTAATCTCATCACTTACGTAACACCCACAAAGGATAATATTTTCAATTGTCAGCTATTTTAATAACAAGTCCATCATGCATACCTTGTGCTGGGGTTGGAATGTGCAACACTTTTATTTTTATTTTTTTATTCATATAATAAAGTTATACTCATTCGCACTTGCGTACTATGTCTTCATTAAGTTTCAAAAACTTTCATTTAATGNAAGGATAATATTTTCAATTGTCAGCTATTTTAATAACAAGTCCATCATGCATACCTTGTGCTGGGGTTGGAATGTGCAACACTCTCTTTTTTTTTTCTTTTTTTATTCATATAATAAAGTTATACTGAGAAACAAATCATTCGCACTTGCGTACTATGTCTTCATTAAGTTTCAAAAACTTTCATTTAATTTTCAGCTGTTTTGTATTTATTTATATTATTAATATCATCAGTTTTACATCATATCGTTAGTAATAGACTATAATTTATGCAATAAATAAAAAAAAGAAATTCACGCACTTTTTTCATACAATATCAGACAAACAAGTTATTATTTNATCATATCGTTAGTAATAGACTATAATTTATGCAATAAATAAAAAAAAGAAATTCACACACTTTTTTCATACAATATCAGACAAATATGTTATTATTTGTATGATATTAATCTGGCACATTTATTATTCATGTGAATTAGTCGAAACATCTTTGGATTCACATCGTAATTGTGTCGTGTGAAAAATTACCAACCCTAAACATACCTTTTTAATATAGGTATAAGTATAATCAATCAGTCAAGACAAACTCCAGCAGCAGAACACAGCTGGACATGGTAACAAATTTTCCAACAGCTCTTCTGTAAGCTATTCTAATGATGCATGTTCACATNCATGTGAATTAGTCGAAACATCTTTGGATTCACATCGTAATTGTGTCGTGTGAAAAATTACCAACCCTAAACATACCTTTTTAATATAGGTATAAGTATAATCAATCACAGCTGGACATGGTAACAAATTTTCCAACAGCTCTTCTGTAAGCTATTCTAATGATGCATGTTCACACCTACTCCATGAGAACTGTTTGAAGTGGACCAAGAAAAAGTCCACCTGCCTCAAAAATTAAAGAAACAGTATGCATATATGTCAATAAAATCTCAAATCCATTAACTTCAATCCTCAGCCATGTGAACAATCTGATGATTTATTTACAAATAAAACCAACAAGTAAAGCTAACAAGCAGGCTGCAATAGCCTCTAACAACAAAAAAGTATACAAACAACATATTCCCTCGACAGCATTGATTCCTAGTAGCTTCCTTGACATTTCAACAAACTAGATTGACCAACGNCATTAACTTCAATCCTCAGCCATGTGAACAATCTGATGATTTATTTACAAATAAAACTAACAAGCAGGCTGCAATAGCCTCTAACAACAAAAAAGTATACAAACAACATATTCCCTCTACAGCATTGATTCCTAGTAGCTTCCTTGACATTTCAACAAACTAGATTGACCAACGCATGATTATTCACTATGGACATGAACATGCACATGACAAAGCTCTCAGGTTGTTCTTCTTCCAGATTATTTTCCCTTTTATCTGTCGGATTCCGACTTTGCCCATTTCCTCACAACAGCATACAGAAATGTGTCTAATAAGTATCAGGATCACAACTGTAAATTATGATTTTTACATTGAATTGATGGTAACTGGTACAGCTTACTGCATTTGGAGTCTGCATAGCAAAACAATAGGAAGGCAGCACCTCAAAATTCTTCTCCCACCATGCCTGCTAAGTAGACACAGTGAGCATATTTTGAACCTTAGGTTTGTACATATCTTAACATGGAAGACTACATACAATATCCATGTGCACTACAAGTAAACCAGATGAAAAGAAAGACAGTATGCATCTAGGATTTTAAACAGAAACAATCAGTCTAGAAATGAACAGTAATTTGCTCAAGATATTAAAGTGCGTTGACATGTTCAATGATATCTGGCCAATTTTCAGTGATTGGGTAAATGTGTTCAATATGCCGGCCTCCAAGAAGAAAGTGCACGTATAATCCGTCCCCTCCATCCCAGCAACATCCATTGTGCGTCTTCATCAATTATGAAATCTGGGTGGTACGATGACTTCACCCAATCTTTGGCCATCTTCTTGATCTCCTCGTTCAAATCAAGCAGCCTAAATCCAGCCCTGAGATTCCGAACTTGCCACTGCCTGTATGTCTCTGGCCTTTCAATTCTCTCAGCAGCTTCACATGCAATGACATTCTTTGCCTCCTTTCCTAAAATCATTTTCTCGAGCAGTGTTCTTTCTGGAATTTGAAGGGGAATATTAGTCTCAAGCATTTCAAACCAGGAAGAGAAGTAAAAAAGTGCCTCGCGGAATCGTGTGATAAAGAATGGGGCACTATGAGTGCCATTTACAATCCCCTGGATGAAAATATCTGGATTCATATTCCTGATAAGCTTCAGAACAGAATCCCTTGGACAGTCCAACACCACAGTCTCATCAAGTAGATTCCTAAGTCTGAATAGAGAGTTCACTACGAGCACCTCATCTTTTTCAATCTTAAGATCCTCTATCTGGATTGTTTCCCACTTCTGTGCAATGCAATGGAACTCAAATGGAACGTTGAAGGTCACTGCATATTTAGCTAATCGAATTCCCGTCTCCTCAAGCAACTCTGATGGTCGGAAACCCGGGTGTGGAAAATCAATCCCAGTGATCCGAAGTTTGGGAGGTCCACCAAGGCGATTTGAGAGACGTTGTATGAGGGAAGGCCACTGGAAGCCATAAAGAATACCAAAATCAATAATATGGAGTCTGGTTGCATTTTTGGCTATATTCATAATTGTCTTGTTTGCGAAAAGATTGGAGATCTTTCTAAAGGGACAAGCAGCAAGAAAGAGATGGTAAGCTTTCAAGAGATCAGCAGCCGATGTTGGCATCTTAGTAATGTCTCTGTATATCTGGGTTCCAGAGCCAACCATGCGTGCTTCAAGACCATCAGCAAAATAATAAGCCAGTCTCTGCATGCCATCCCCTGTTGGAGAAGAATGTTGCCTGATCTGCTTCAGAAACTCATTTGTGGTCCTTCGATCATCAGCTGCAACCGCTTGTGCACAGAGTGTCAACATAGTTCTCAAGTCCACCACTTCTCTTTTACCTCCCTTCTTACCACCATTAGATCCCTTTGATTGACCATTTTGTGGCAGAATTTTACTTTTTCCATTCTGCAAAGTTTCACGAAGAGCAGCTTCACTTTGCCCTGCATTACATAGCAGCACCATATCAAACATTTCTGGTCTCACAGTTGATTCAGTGTAGAATGCCGACTGCTTGTTACTCCTTCTCTCGACATCCGAATCTCCACGATGATGATTCTTCCTTCCCCTTGATCCATCAATGGAGCAATCGTTCTCATACTTCTTCTCCATTTGGATTATCACACCCTTAATCTCTTCCTTTTGATCCTTCACAACCGACTCAGTACTCCCCCATTTGGCAAAGTATCCGTTGCCATTAGGTTGGAAGGAACTTGACTCCTCAACCCCCTTTTTAGACTTCATAACAGACTGGCCATCCCTAAACATATCAGAAATACTGAAGGTACTCTCTAGTGAATCCACAGGACCAGTGCTACTCGACATGCTGTAGGAAGGCTGAGAAGTGGTCTGTGAAGCAAGGTCCACAGAAAAACTTTCTACATAGGATGAATCATACTCACTAAGATGAGGAACCCAACTTGGGCATGACAAGTCTCCATCACCAGCAATGTCACTACCATAACAATTGCTGCAATCTCCAACACATTTTTCAACAGGGCTTTTGGTTTTTCGATCTATATTAGGCATCGGCTGGCGATCAGGTGAAGGAGGGTACTTCTCCCCAATGACCTCATAGAACGATTTCTCAGCAGCCTGAAGAGCGGCAGACTCTTGAAACAGACATGGCCTCTCTTCTGTATCTTCTTCCATAAGCATCTCACTTATGTACTTAAGGACCACATCACTCAAATCACAGTCCTCATGAGAATCACCCCCCGAATTCACACTATACGACTGAATTAAACTATTACAGTCTGAATCAGACGGAAGTGGAGGAATTTGAACAAAGTTTTGATTTTCGTAATTACTACCAACATTAAAATCATCCAACAAATTCTGATCCGAAAAAACTGAAAGGGTTTCATCATCGTCTATGGTTACATTCCTTGAAGGATAATCCCTTCCCAAATTTCTATCCATGACCAGCAAGTCAACAAAAGGTGTAAAACCCAGGATGGAAATTTACCACCTTAGCAAGAAATATTCTGAACAAATAATAACCAATCCTAAAAAGTTCAACTCCACCACTAAAATCTTTCTACATCTCTCTTCCTCGATCTTACAACTTTTACAAAAAATTTTACAAATTCAAGTTTTGTATAATAACAATTGCAACATACAAAGAACAACACTGAACTTGGGGAGATGAAAAATAAGATCTTTCAAGCAACAAAAGGTATCATAAGCTTATGTTTCGGATTAATTAGAGGACATGAACGAATAAAGTGTTTAAACTCTACATATATATTCATCTTTATATCCATAGTAGAGAACAAAAAAGTCAAACAGAATTCAAGCTAAAGCATAAAAGGAGAGACATTCAGCTTCAAAACCCTAGAGTTCCTATGTGTGTATGTATACACCGAAATGTTAGAACCATTAAGGATTCAAAAATTGTATAAGACATAGAAAGATGAGGTACCTCAGGGGTAGCCCAAGACGAGAGAGAGAGTCTTAAACTATAAACTTCGGGCATCAACCTTTTTTAACATTTAAACCCCAAAAGTCAAAACCTGGCAGGCTATTCTGAAGAAGAATTTTTTTTTCTTTTTTCGTAAATGACACTTTGTACCCTAATTTTGTTTTAGAATATCAATTTAAACCCTAAATCCTTGAAATGTGATATTTTGGGATGGCAGTTTTTATAGTATTCAGTATATTCCAGTTCATTGCAACCCATTTAGAATGATACCAAATCTAAAATTAATAAAATCACATTAATAGAGTTGGGTAAATTTTCCTTTTTGAGTCACTTTTCATTGCATACAAATTACATACTAACTAAATATGGTCAACGTAGCATACTACTATGATACCCAAAAGTTTATCCAATTTTTTTTTTTATTTGGGGGGAGGGGACTTGAACCTTTTATAAGACAAAGAGTATCATTTGATCAATAAGAAATTGATTGTATGATTTTTAAGATAGGGATTAAATTGAATTTATGAAATTTTTCTAAACCCAACCCTTAAATTTTGTTCACAGAACAATGTACTATATTTAATTTGATATTTCTTAACTAACACAAATACATTAATCACAAAGATATTTGCTATGAATTTACCTAAATCCACTCAAACCCACCCACCTCGTGGGTTTGTTGAAACTCTTATACATGGATTTTACTTGCAGGCCTGTTACAGGTCAAGATTCAAATCTCGGACCTAAAATTTGCAATCAAACAAGAAATAAGGTGATGTATTGAATTATTTTGATAAAGCCAACATTATGAATTCTACCTAAACCCATGAAACAAACATGGCCTAAGTGATGTGATAATTCGCCTCTCCAAGGAATGTAACCATAGACGTTGAATGAGGGAAGGCCACTGGAAACCATAAAGAACACCAAAATCAATAATGTGGAGCCTGGTTGCATTTTTGGCTACATTCATAATTGTCTTGTTTGAGAAAAGATTGGAGATCTTTCTAAAGGGACAAGCAGCAAGAAAGAGATGGTAAGCTTTCAAGAGATCAGCAGCCGATGTTGGCATCTTAGTAATGTCTCTGTATATCTGGGTTCCAGAGCCAGCCATGCGTGCTTCAAGACCATCAGCAAAATAATAAGCTAAATTTGGATCATAAATATAAAATATTTAAACATTAAGAGCGCAATTTATAATTAGTCTAAATTTTTTTATTGACAAAATGGATGACAATTATTCTCAAGTGCAAATTGATATGAATTTATGTCTTTTTAGGGTATAAATTGATATTTTTAAACTTTGAAGATGTAAATCAAAATTCAAATAATTTTTCAAGGTGTAAGTTGAGATTAGCCATAAAAATAATATAATTGTGGATTTTATAAAAATAATATAAGACCGAAAGTCTTACCGGCTCTTTCTTTCTTGGTCAACCGTCAATATGTGTACCACGAGGGCCCTTCATAGNTCATTTAAAAAAGACAAAAAAAGGACAGGTAATGGGGGAGTTCAAATCGGATCACCAAATGGACTAATGACCCATATTATCACATGAGGCTTGAAATTATAATGATCTAGTGAAGTGGGCCCACCTTTTCCGTATCACACCATCAGATTTTTAGGTGACTTTTGTGCACATTGCGCACGTGTCGGTCGGCATTGTGTCAGAACTGTGCCTCCGGTCATTCAGACCGAAAGTCTTACCGGCTCTTTCTTTCTTGGTCAACCGTCAATATGTGTACCACGAGGGCCCTTCATAGAAAATTAATAATAATTCCGTGTCTAAATACATTATGTAATATTAAAAATTAAATTAATCTTATAATATTTATATTTTAAATAATAATTTATTTTTTTAATTATACAATTTAAAATTAAAATAAATAAAAAAAGTAAGTATAAACTGATGATATTATTTGACATTGAAAAATATGTTAATTGAATTGTTTGACATTAAATGTAGTGCAAAAAAGTTAATGGTTTTGGGCGAAAAAAAATTGAGAAGAATTTTATACTACTAGATTAAATAAATAGAGATTAGATCAATCTTGATAGTTTTTATACTTTTATAAATTAAAAACTTAATTTTTTAATTGTAATATTAGATAGATTGAGATAAGGTGTTAGTACTTCTCGTGTTGTGCCGTGTTATTGATCAATAAAAAATATTTAATTCAAGAACAATTCATATGATATTATGTAAAAGAAAATTATAAAATACTTATTTTTTGTTTTACAATTTTTATTGATTATCTTATTTGCATATAACCAAAATTTAATTAATTTTTTTTTCCTTGTCAATTGCCCGTGTCATTTTTAAATTTTATGTCAAGTGGGGTTCGTGGCGTGTTCATGTCAATAGGTAAAATTGACACCCCTAAATTTGAAGTATATTAACCCTTTAAACATGTGGCTTTTTTAATTGCAAGCATATTTATAAGATAAAGAGAGGTATATGACAAAAGTAATATCTATAATATAAAATAAAACAGACTTCAATCAGTTTAGTCGACGATTTCAAATAGATTTATTCAAAGATTGTCAATATTTCTTTTAAAATTTATTCATATTACACCGTACCTTCCAGCACACACACTACCCTAAAGAATGTCTCTTAAAAGTTGATGTGTTTAATGTACGTGTGATCTGTTTGTTATCAATTCTAAATAGTTGTTGTTTGTAATCAATTCTAAATGGTTGTTATTTGCTGAATCATTTGAATTTCAATTGGGCATTTTTCAAATTGATTTGCCAGAAATAAAAATCTCCATGTAAAGTAAGAGAAGACTACCGAACCGCGAACAAAAAATTTTGGTATTGTATTTTCAAATTTAATAATTTTAATAGGTATTTTTATTGGGTAGCGTGGTCTTTTCAGCCTTCCTCAGTTGGATGGTATCTTTGCGAGGGATTTGTTGAGTGTACTATGAGCAGTACTAATTACTTAAAAATTGTCGAAACTGCCCAATCACATCTCATTTATCCTAACTTCCACACACCTTAGTATAGTCAATGGGATTAAACAATGGATTTAGCTAATACATTGTCTTAACTTGAAGCTAAACCTAGTTTATGAATAATTAACTCAATTTTGTTGTGTTAATTCGGTCGTCGTGTGCGTCTTTGGAACTAAGTACATAGCACATAGTCGTTTTGTATTATGCTTTGTCTTTAATGACGTGGTTACAAATTTCTATCATTAATTATATATTAGGAACCCTAATTTGTTTATTAAGCCGTTCTAATGATTGCATGTTACAAATATTGGAAAATTTTCAGTTATTTCTCTTATAGTTTATCATACCTTCAATGATATCTCTTTTATTTTTTTTAAATCTTCACTAATACCCACTATCAGATTAAAAGTATTAACTAAAAGAGCAATGTTATTAGGACATCGTGTAGTATCATGAATTGAATGATACAGTTTTACTAAATTGTCTATTATATATTTTAGGAAAAATTTCATCCACACCCCCTCTAGATAGACTCGAATATTAATACGTAAATTTTAATAACTAACAGCTCAGGTAGAACCCAAATTGGCTAGAATTTTAATACGTAATTTTTTTTAGTAAACTCAAATTCTAATATTTAAAAAAAAAAAAAATTAATCAGCTCGAATCAAATTTTAATATGTAAAAAAAATAAATTTTAATTAACTCAAATTTTAATATGTTCAAAAAGGAATTTTAATCGGCTCGAATTTTATGTAAAAAAATATTTTATTCATCTGATTTCCTACCCGACTTTCTACTCGATTGTTTTGGGCAGAATTCGGGTAAAAATAATACACTTGATTGGATAGGGTAGACCAAAAAAAATCTTTTTCGCAAAAATATCAAATATGAAGATAAAATACCATAATTTCTACTNAATACACTTACTTGGATAGGGTAGACCAAAAAAAATCTTTTTCGCAAAAATATCAAATATGAAGATAAAATACCATAATTTCTACTAATATAGAATGAACACCATAGCTATTGGTGTCCAAAGCACAACTAGAAGTTACTACAAGAGATAAAAGAGAACATTCCCAAGCAAACCCAAATTTGAATATGGTGTAATCATTTCTAGGAAGTCACGTCACGCTTCGATAATAGTGTCTTGATTTAATGGTCAAATATTCTTTAATAATTTGGTTATAAGAGACGATGTTTATTGGTGTATAAAGAGTGAGCACATACGCTCCTGACAGAGATTTAACTATATTCTTATATTTTTGTAGATTGACCCAAATTTTCAATTGGANAGCACATACGCTCCTGAGAGAGATTTAACTATATTCTTATATTTTTGTAGATTGACCCAAATTTTCAATTGGACAAACTATGCATTCTCATTGATTTCACGTCACTAACACAGTACAAACTCACTCATAGCTCTTCCAATTCATTCCACCTCACGCTTCCTTAATTTTTGACACCATCAGTGGGAATGTCGTGCTCAATTGTTCAGCTCGGTAATTTGTTGCACCTAATTTAGGGACGAATAAGTGGTCAATTTAATTTCCATGTAACTTTGTACTCCCTGTTTAAAGATTTCGAAGAACATGGTTCTATTAGCATCAGCTGATTTTGATCTTATTCCTACGTTTGTATTCTAACTATTAATAAGAATAGAAAGATTTCCATAAGACCCACGAGAAATAAAATCTTTTTTTTTTGGGAGGAAAAAGAGAGAAGAGGAGGGGGAATAGCCTATAAGACATAATAGTATTTTTGTTTGAAGTGATTATGCTTTCATATTGTTGTTCGGATTCTGGTGGTCTTTTTGTCCAATTTCGTGATAGAAAAATGGTTAAACTGAGAGATCATGTGTCCTGTTTTGTTACAAAGATGTTGGACTCAAATATTCAGTATTTAAGCATTGTTTTTCGGTAGTTGCGTCGGGTATGTGTGACAAAAATTTCAACTTATTTTAAATTTGAATTATCAATTCTCCAAAGTGGGACCACTTTGTATTTACTTCTGTGGACTAAATCCTACTTTCTAGTAATCACTTGTTAATCACATGAATTATGAAGTTAAACCGGGAGACATTAAAGAGGAATGAACTCAGGACGCCTGAATATATAGTTTATCCCAAGTCAATCCTACACTACCAAACTACCTGTGCGGGATTTTGAATTCAAATATTTCTTTTCACTTAAGCTAGGATCTTAATTTTTCTAATTCAACTTGTACCCTATTAAATTACTTGAGGCAACGTTGTTTAACTCGAGAATAAAACTTGAATAGTTTTATAAAATGGGTTGAACTTGGTTAACCTCTCACCCCCCGAAACATGAGAGAGTTACACACCAAAAAAAATAAAACAGAAAAAAAAACAAAAGCGTACTATATAAGGAATAACTCTCAAGAAATACGCCATGGATATTAATAAAAAAATAATGTTATTTAAACTTAATTTATTAATATAATCATCATACTAATTCCACTAGTCATGAGTTAATGACAAGAAGATCCGAAAAGAACTACATTTTTAACCTGGACTTAGCGAAGATGATCTCACTCGGGTGGCTTCCAAGGGTGTCTTTCCCTTCTTTCAACATGAAACTGGATCCTTCATGAGTTTCATGATCTCAATTTCACTCGATAGTAAATCATCTTTTATTAATTCAAGTAGACTTGCTACTTGTAACTGAGGGTCGCCCATTGAAGAGAATGCTTTACAATTAAAAAAAATTAAGTGAGAATATAACAGAGAAGATCTCGATATCTATGCGTGAAACTATCGTGTCGTGTGTTGGGGTTTAGTATCCTGACTGTTTACTGGCCCAAATAGTCCGTGTCACCTTACGTCTTGGTCCGAGGATGCTCAAACAAACTAAAGAACCTTTTCTGTAGTATACGAGTTGACAAGCCCAACTCTCATCAAAATGATCAAGTTAACTGTTCTTTCACATTGAAAATTTGCTTCATCATTAAGGGGTCCGTGGTTTATTAATACCTTTGTCTTACGAAGTTTTGTCTTCTTTAGATCAAGAGTTTAATTTTCTTAGATAACAAAAGCTTCTTTGGTTGGTAAGACACACCTTAGTTGTTTGGATGAATTGTCCTGTGTTTTTTTTGTTAGATAACAAAAGCGTCTTTGGTTGGTAAGAAATTAGTCTTGTGTTTTTTTTGCTGGATAATTGGGGTATTATGAGGTGGGAATCGTGGGATAGAGTAAATTAGTACATAGACCCACTTTCACCTTCTCTGTTGTGCAATTTATGTTTAGTACTATTTTTTGTATCTCAATCCCGACCCCATTGCTACGATAACAATATACTCATAAACATGAGTATATTGAATACCACATGATAAGTGATATATAAATCAACACCAATCCAATTATATACTATTACTCACAACATTATTATGATATACAACAAGAATCGAATTTAGCACTACTGTAAGCCAGGATGACTTGATCTTGAAATCCACAATAATGTCTTCATTATAATCTTGCAAAAGTAAGAATAGCCAAACAGGAGTACATTCATTGTAACTAATAACCATTACATCATTTCAGTAAAAAAAATAATTGAATAACGGTGATATAACGTGGCGATATTGACGTATTATAAAAGTTACATTTAGCTATACGAGTGAGTGCAAGTATATGTGATCTCAAGTATCGAAACGATCCATCACTGTTTGTTTCACTCATGAGACCATAACAAAGAAAAGTTAGTAATAGATCTAAAAGATGGAGATTTAATGTGAATAAATTAAGACCCAAATAGAGGAAAAAATGGGAGAACAGAACTCTGAGAATCCAATGTGATCGTGAAGTAAAAGCAGCTTATGATTTCAAGCTGTACACATGCTTCACAGAAGTACAGACATAGCTACTGGCTCCTGGTGGTTGCACAGATCACAGCATATTACCACATGTATCATGCGAGAGGTGGAGCCAGGATCCTCGGTCAAGGTTAATTCAAAATTGTCTATAAATCATTTTATGCAAAATTTATCAATAATTTTTTTTTCAATGTATATAATTAGAGAGATTGTGACAAAGTCATCATTTGCAAAGTCTTAAGCTAAAAACATCCTCCATCCTAATTTGAAAAATAGAAAATGATCCTTCGAGTTAAAAAATTCGACAATTTTGTATCTTGTTGTGATTCAATGAGTTATAGGTTATACTAATTAAACATAAACAATCAGGGGTAACTATACGATTATTTAAACAACTTGGGTTAGTGTATTAAACAAAAGTGATGTGTTAATTTTGGTAAACATTTACATGGGTTTTTGCACTTATTTCATGGAACCCAAGAATAAAATATTTATTTCATTGTGCTTAGGGGCCATAATAGCTACTACTTTTTTTTGTTTTTCCTTTTTTTGTACCTAGGAATCATTCTAATCACACGTTCTGTGAATAATGGTTTTAGCTCTAATTTGGAATGCATGAAATTAACGGAAGCCCTAAAATCACTATACATATGATAAAAAAACACATGGTATAAAGCATGAAGAACATAAGGACATATTAAAATTCTCTTTTTTGGGTAAGAAATCTTCACCTTCTATATCACAGGATTGCACACCCTCTTACCGGTTCTGGAAATTGAGAAATAAAAATTAGTCATTCATTGCCACTGCAGCATCATCAAGATTCCCATATCAAAGAGCCCATAGGAGTGAAGTAAGGTGACAAGAAAAGCCACCATCACTCTCTTAACCACCCCCATGAAACCCTAGAAAAGTTGTGAATCTTGCTGATGATGCACCTGCAAAAACTGACTGGTGCCTTGAAGGTCTTTGCTCATCACCATCATCGTCATACCTCTTTTGTAAAAAAATGAAAAGGAAAGAAATGTCTGCAAACAAACCCCAACTACAACCCTAACCCCAGAGCACATCCCATGAAAGAAAAGTAATAGAGAAAGACTAAGCAAAAAAAAAAAAAGACAACAAAAAATCTTCAAAACCATCTTGGATATGTACAATAAATAAGACCCACATGGTTAAGAAGAGATCTCTAGTGTATGTACTGTATATAATACTTACACACAATTTAACACTTAAAAAAAAGGTGTAAATGTGGAGGAAAAAGTAATTAGTGGACGAACAGAGAGGACTCAGAGGGAAAGAAGAGGAAGAAAGAGATTGCCTGAGGTCTGTGGTTTGAGGAAGTTTAGAGGTTATGTATATATAGATCACATAAAGAAAGGATGAGTATTGAATAAGCGATATAAAGATTGGTAGGTGGAGAGAGAGAGAGAGAGAGAGATCAAATGTCATGTTGTACCTGCAACAGTTGTCCATTGCAATCGTAGGTACCAAAACTTACCCAAAACTTAAATCCTAACAGACTCAGCCCTCTGCCAGTGATGTAAAGAGAATAAATAGCATCTCAGAATGGAAAATGAACACTTACCCCGTAATGTAAGCGTTTAGGTTGGGAAGGATATGTTGCGTCTTCCACAAGTATTTTCAAGTGGGGGTGGAATTGACAGGGCCCTGACTGCTATTTATCAAGAGGGGTGAGTGAGTCCTCTCCTCTCCCTAGGAGTGTTCTGGGTTGCTTGCTTTGAACCCTCATTTGCCCTTTTTGGGTCCTTTTCTAAGCCTTTCTTTCTGATATAACCCTACTAAGTTTTTGCCCATAAACAGTTCTTTTTCAAGTCTTTGTTAAGTCTAACTCATCTTGATGATATACTAGTTGTTAGTGCATTCTCTTTACATTATTTGCACTGAACCGATCCCTGTTCATGGCAATATCTAGTGATAATTTTGGGTTTCATACATTTATCCCATCTTTTTGTGTGAACTTAATTGATTCCATGCATGTTGACTAGCAGAGTAAATATTTAGTGTAACACTTATACCGCATTGTCATGCTGACATAGTATAATCGTCTAATAATAAGACAATATGTGGACAAGTGGATCTTACTCTGTCAACGTGATGACGTAGTGTAACCGTTACACTCAATATTTTCTCGTTGAGTAGATAGCTAGACAACCTTTGTGCTCTTTGGATTATAGATATGTATTTATTATTTGGACAATTTTATATGGGCTTAATTAGTGGACTTAATTTAGGATCTAACATTGAAAGTCACAATTAATCTAATAGTTGTATTGAATTATGTGAACTGTATTGCTAGGGTTTCTTTCTAATCCGGTATGTAATATGACACATCTAAGCACCAAAATATTAGGAATTTGCAATCAAACTATCTACCTTTTCCCTGAATTTTTCTACTGTGTCTTAATTAGAGTAAAAGCATTATGTCCTGCCATTCATATAGTTTAAGTGAAACAATCAACTTCATTTTCAGACAATCTTCTAATACGGAAAACTTAAGAGTAAGGAAAGCCCCTATGTATTATAACTTGGGAGAAATTGTGGCAACATCTCATTGGGTGCGCACACTACATGCCACTGGCACGTATTGTGTTAAACCCACTCCAACATTTTTCCTAACTTGGGGAAGCAAAACTTCTCTTTTGCCATTTTGCATAGCTAACTATCAATCTGCTTGCCTTAGGGTGGTTATAAAATGTTAGTTCTAAAGCAGATATGGTTCCTGTAATATTTCTTTTCATCGCCATTTTTCACAACCTTACAATTGTTTAGCAAGCATTACATACATATACATTTTTTTTNTCTAAAGCAGATATGGTTCCTGTAATATTTCTTTTCATCGCCATTTTTCACAACCTTACAATTGTTTAGCAAGCATTACATACATATACATTTTTTTTAAAAAATGGAGTTTTTGTTTCATTCCAGTTCGACAAAAGATTGGTGTTTCCCACTTGTTAATGTAGTAATTTATTGCAGTTTGCAGTATGATTCTATATAGGAAATATGAACATTACTAGGGGTATCGAACACATGGCCTTGAATAGTGACCCATTTTATTCAGTAAATTCCAAATGTTGAAGTTTTGATGCGGGGGATTGTAAATGAGGCCACTAAATCTAAATATTTTTACCATTGTCATTTACTCTGATAAAGTTTTTGTGCATGTATTATAGAATGGAGCACAGAGATGTCACATTGATGAGGCTGCAAACAGTGGGGGAGAGAGAGACAGAGAGAGAGAATTGAGGATCGTAAATCCATGCATCGCACATCCTCTGATCCTCCATTGATGCCTCCTCGTACAGACTGATAATTAAAGATATTCCCCAATTTATTACTCTATTTTAAGACTGCAATATCGGAAAAAAAAAATATATTTAGTACCATATCATCAATTTTTATAAAATTTGTGGATTGAGATATAAATTTTTAAATTTATTTATAATTGGGTCTTGTTACAATAGAATTTTAAGATCAAGTTATAACTTTTAGGGTACTTAAGATCGATTCTAATATTTTATGATCGATCTTATTAAAAAAAACTACAAAATTCATAAATGGCGGTCCCGTGAATGGACCTTTGACACTCTTTTTTGGTCGTGCACGGCTTTTTCTGATCTAATTTATTTTTCTGATCTAATTTATTGATATGAAAACTCCTTCAAAGTTGTAATCCTAATAAAATGAGAATGGAGGAGAGGTTGTGTGCTTTCTTTTTATTGGAAATTAATTAATATTTAACTTTCTATCTTAAACCATCCAATTTCATCAACAAAATAAAAAACCATCCACTTTCTATCTCTCTCACATTTCTCTTATTCAATTTCTCTCTAACAGCTGTCTCACCTCTCTCCATCTCTCACATACACCAATCCCCAAATATTATACAAAAAATGTTTCTCATATATGTTACACGNCCCCAAATATTATACAAAAAATGTTTCTCATATATGTTACACGTACGTTAAATAATACACAAATCGCAAGTCCCACTGAAACTAATAAGTCTATCAAGTCATGTCTCTTGATTGGTCTGTCAAATCACACTTTTTTTCGATTTTGAAAATTGACAATGAAAACAAAAAGCCATTGGGGAAGGAGGGTACTTGGTCGTCCTCTTCCCCCGTCATCACATGCCACCCTGAAACTAACAGTCTTCAAGATAGAATTACTGTGCTGAGAGAAACAAAGGGTCTCTCGTATAAGCTCATCCAAGCGTCATATAAAGCAAAAACGAAAGTATCAAATGGGCTTCTCTGCTGACATTGGTGGGGGTTACATATCTGGTGGGGGTAGAACTGTTAATCGAATTGAGCTATTCAATATCGGTTTGAGTTTGACAAGTTTTTTATTCGTTTAGGCTTGATTTATTTTTTTAATGTGTCGAAAGTTGAATAATTTTTTAAACTCATTTGAAAAATGAGCTCGGGAGATTTAGTTCAAACTCAACAAGTTCAGCTCGAACTCAACACAGTTGATTCGTTTATATGCAAATATTCGAACTTGACTTGTTTTAGGGTTGTTCAGACTCGATTCTTTTTCTAAACAAGCTAAATTTAAACAATTTTTTAGACTCAATAACAAAACTAACTTTTTAGGCTCGGCTCGAACTTGTTCGAGTATCAATACCATATGAGGATCATATATTAGTAATCTTATCTTATTTTGCAAAATATTGTTTTCCTCACCAAATTTGTGATTATTATATCATAAAAAACATCTCATAATAAAATATCGAGTAACTACAATCATATTTGTTTCTCGATCCTAGTTTACGTCCATTATTTTATAGTTAGACTTAAATCGAACTCAAAAGTTATGACAGTAAAACAATACGATCGATTTTAAAATATTATGATCGATAAGAAAAGTTACAATTTTTAAATTGAAGTCATAACTAATTGGGATTATTTACGCTCGTTCACAATTTTTTTCATAATCGATTGAGAATTATCCCAAACAATTATAATTTTACTTTTACAAAAATTTCCATAGAATTAACCCTAGTGTAAAGAATTTTGATTCCTGCAAGTCAAAAATTTTCCAGTCGTCTCTTCTGCAGAAGAAAAGTACTGAAACCCTAATCTACTTTCCATTCATTGGATTTGGCAAAGACTGAGTGTACATCTATGAAATGATTTATGATCAAAACACAGCCCAGAAATCTCGCTGTGTAACTAAAGAGTGAATGGGGAATGCTTAGTACACACCAGATGTTGCGTTGCATTGAACCCTAATTTTATGTTTCTCTATTTGGAAATTCATATGTCCTTACCCTACTCATCGTATAGCCTTCTTTGAGCTGCCTTGTTTCTTAGTATACACGCCACCACCTTTTTTTCCACCACATAATTTGACTTCTATTTTTAGAAGGAAGTATTATTTTTTAAAGTCAGAGTTATAATATTTTAGAGAATAAGTTATAATCATAAAAGGCATTGTCGATTACAAAATATTTTTTTTAATAATAAAAGTTATAATTTTAAAGGTCAAGTTACAACTGATTTGGGTTATTTATTATAAATTCACCTTAAAAATAATAATTTTGGTATGATATCAAAAAAAAAAAAAGAAGGTACAGTATAATTATCCTATTTACTCTTCTTTTTTTTTGGCTCTGGAAATATAAGACAGATGTCTTTCAACTCTTTCCAGCTAATGATTTTTAATAGGTGCACCATAACCAAAACTTCTAAGTACGTACACTTTCATTTACAACTGAAAATGGATCCTAATTGGTCATGTTCATGTCCTACCTTTCACTTTTAATTGTGCGCTGTTGGATATATGTTATTTCGAGTTTGTGTTGCACATAAATTATGTATAATTGAAGGAAACATATCGTGTTTAGTCAGATTATTATCGACTCCATTAATGTGACTCGTCCAATGGGTATACTTGTTCACTGTCCAAATTCACATAATAACTTTAAACCCTCTAATTTCTTTTTGATTTCATGTCATATTTGCGTGGTTATCCATAACTCCCAAACCTACTTCTCTCAAGGACTTGAACATCATGATTAAACATTGCTAGTACATCAGTGTTTCTTGGTATTATTAGAGGCCAAGATATTTGGTGAGGAAATTAGACTTCTTTTATTAATGAATTCTGCCCCAACTATGAGCCTTTTTTTGGATATGAATTGATAATAAACATATGTAGATCTTGTAACAAGTTACAAAAACAAACAAAAGCTTGGTCATTGCTGAAATGTAAATTTGGCCANGAGGGGTTTGCACATATTTTATTTTTATTGATCGAAAAATACATATACATAGTATCAAAAAATAATTTTTTGATATCATAATTAAACCCTGACGAATGTTGCTAATCTTTCAATCAAAATTACTTTTCACAACCTCGTCCCTCTGATTAGTTCTACCTAGGTCGGCTTCATTCAATTGGAGATTAAGGCGACAAATATCAATGAGGTTATTGTGTATATGATATTTATTGATTTTCACATAAGTTTCTTATCTTTTTTATTGGTTTAATGAAAACTAGTTTGAATCCGATTGTTTTGTCAATACCCAAAAGAAATAGGTTCTTTTTTGGATATAAAATGAATTTTATTTTTTGAAAAACGAGATATACCCTATAGATTAAAGAGTAATGTTATTAAGACATAATTTGTGGACTAATGCTCCGTTGAGTAGGAAAGATGAAAAGTAAGAAGGATGAAAAGAATGAGAGATATATTTTTTATCTTTCAAAGAAGAAAAATAAAAAAATAATACATTTTCTTTCCTTTATTTTTGGTTGGATGGATAAAAAATTAAAATGACTAATTTTTTTTTTTTTTTTTGCTGGCTAAAATTAAGGGTAACAATCGAGTCGTTTCGTATCAAATTCGTGTTGACTCATTACGGGTTTGTGTCGAACATTAGTCAAACATAACTCAACTCATTTAACTAATTGTGTCGTGTCGAATTACGAGTTGACCTGTTTATTTTCGTATCGTGTTCGTATTCCTGTTGATCCACATAAACTTTGAATAAAAAATTTAACGCTATTATTCTATTTTTTTATTTTTTATTTTTTATTTTTTGTTTTATGTTTATTTTTTATTTTTAAATACATCTCTTATCATTTTATTTTTATATGAAATTAATGTATACATAATCTATATAATAAAATAGCTTATAATTTAAATCTCAAAAAATAAATAAAATAACTTTTACTATTTACGGTTGAGATCACTTTAAATTTTATTTTAAAGTTAATCTAACAACTAATATTGACACCTTAAATTTAATAGAAAAAATATACTCTTAAAAGTGTGTTTTGAGTAACTTTTTAAAAATATTTTTAAGAATTATTTTTCAAAAGTAATTTTAAAAAAAAATAATATTTGAAATCTCTCCACTACTACCTCTACTACCACTATTGTCACCATCGCCGCCACCATCATCGCCACCACCCCTACCTCCACTGTCACCGTCGCCACCGCCACCCCCATCACCATTGTCATCTACACAATCGTCATCGCTGTTGTCGCCATGGGCATTGTCACCCACTATAATCATCATCGTCTCCCACTATCATCACTGTCGTCCACCACTTCTCACCCCCATTATAATCGATATTTAAATTTATTTATTTTTTCTCTATGTTTGTGATTTGATTTTGGATAAAAATGCAAATATATTTATGGTTTATCATTTTTTATTATTATGTGTCTTCAAGTACATGTAATAACTAGTATATGTATATATTAAAAAATATATACACAAATAAGATACATCTCAACACAAATAATTAATTGTTCATCCACTTTCCTTCCGATTTTGGAAGGATTAATTTTGGTAAGTTGAAAGAAAAATTAATTCATCTACTTTTCTATCATTCTTATTTTTCTTTTTTATCAAATATGATGTTTTATTTATCTCTCCAACTTTCTATCATTCTAACTTTTCATCATTCTATTTTTTCAGCATACCAAACAGAGTATTAATGATTGTAACCATTGGATTATCAATAGATCTTGGTACTAAATGCATTCCATTATCAATCCAATAGTTACAATGTATTAAATCCCCAAATTATGTCTCAATAGCATTAGTGATAGTGCAAAACATATGGACGCACCTAGTATACGAGACTCCTATCATTGTGGGGACCGGAGAGGGTCAGATGTATACAGTCTGACCCTTGTAAGTAGAGAAATTATTTTCGTGACTCAAATTTGTGACTTTCATATCATAATAGAATAATTTTACCGTTGCACAAAATATATCTAACTAAAAAATCCAATGAGTACCAAACAATCTTTACGAAAAATCCTCAAACATACCTGCTCTATAATATTCACACCCCAAAAGAACTGTCATGAACTAAATTTTCATTTGTTTCGTACAAAACGTTTCGAAATTTCTATCATCCGAAACAAGGTAGTAATTTTAAAGATCAAAATTCGTTTCGAAACAATTGAAACATTTTTATTTTTAAGAAAATTAAAATGAATCAGTGCTAAAATTAAAATTACAATGTTTCGAGGTGTTTTGTGATGTGTTCGGCATTTTTCCACCAATATTTTGTAATGTTTCAATGTGATTTAGTGTATTTTTTTTAAAAAAAATTGAAATGTTATGAAAATGAATTGTCAAATTTTCATTTGTTTCTATTTTGTGTCCCAAATTTATATAATAAAACAGGAATATATTTGAATTTTATCTCAGTCATATTTTTCTTTTCAAAATCATCATCAATCACTTATCTCACCCATAATCTCTTTGTTAGATTCAAACGTCAAATCACATCACTCATTTCTATTACATATTTAATCATTTATATATTTTCTCCCTAAAAATATCACACCACTCATTTCTATCATATATATTTAATTTTTTATTTTATCGTGCCTTCAGACACGGGTTATAAATAGTGATTCTATATTTTTTAAGTGATCATAGTACACCAAACTAAAATTTTAATCCTTGAAAATATATATTAGTGTATTTGTTTCTCTTATACTCGAGATGAGAGGAACAACCACACTAATTTAACCCAAGACATCACAGATCATGGGTCTGTAAGTTTGGTTCAAGCCCAAATCATGTGACGTGGGCTTGATGTGACGTAACAAGTCTTACCACCGGAGTAGGAAGACACTGAGCTTGACTGAAACCTTGGGTCAGCCCAATCTACAGATCCCGCCTGAGGCCTATTAAGCATTGTGTTTTATGTCTAAGGGGCCCATTTCGTACAAGTTCATTTGAACAACAAGCCCATGCCAATTTGTTTACCCACCATTTCGGTCCAAACCTTGGTTTATTGTTCGTGTTATTTACACAAAACATCCCTAAACTTAGGGTTGGTAGCACATACCACTTAAATTATTACGAGTTACGCTAAACTCTCTCATGCATGAACTATAAATCTACAAGAATCCATATGGTGTGTGTTCTCACTTCGCACACAAATTAGGCATGCGAGGTGTGACTAAGACAATTTTTAGGTAGATAGACAAATCTACCCTTTTTGAGACTTATGTAGAAAACGTTACCCTTCGTTTAACTTCCTCCAAATGCAAATCTCTCTCTCTCTCTCTTCCCAACATTGATTTTGCTTTAGTTCTAGTTTTTTTTTTTTGGGGGGGGGGGGCGAAATCTAGTTTACCTCCTTGTGGTTTGATCATTTTGCACATCACCTCCTTGTGGTTCAAAAATCAACACATAGCCCTCTTGTATTTTTAGACTAAAATGCATAACTAACACCGTTAATGGCAGTGGCAAAAAGACCATCTTACCCTTTTTAAAATTTAAATAAACTTTATCACCACATCTTCTTCAATCCCACTACATCTTTACCTACCGTTCAACTCTGCATTAAATCACTAGTCATTGGCCATCACCACTAAATCACAACTGCTCATAAAAACTAGTTTTTATTTTTGTGATAAAAATTAAAAAATATAAAACATGTGTTGATAATTATTTATATTTAAAAAATTATAAAAAAATAAAAATAAAAAACATGTTTGGTATTTTATCCAAAATCAACCACCCAACACTACTTAGTCCCACCACCAACAACCACCTAACCTCACCACAAACCCCCCATATCGAAAATCCACCCTCACCAACAACAACCCAACACTATCGAAACCCCCACTCTCAAACCCCACGAAAAACCAATCCCAACACCCCTAGAACCCCCCACACCACACCCAAAACCCACCCCAAACACCCCTGAAACCCCCACCAAATCCCCGAAAATCCACTTCCAACACCCCTTAAAATCCATCCAACACCCCCTAAAAACTCACCCCAAACCCTCAAAAATTCACTTCCAACATCCCTGAAACCCACCCCCAACAGCCATTAAAAAAGCCCCCCACCAACAATTACAAGAACAATTACAAGAGAGAGAGGAGGAGGAGGAGGCGAGAGCTAGAGAGGCACAAAGATGAGAAAAGGGAAAAGTGAAATGAGAAATGAGGAAGAAAAGATCATTTTTGGTTTTCTCTGACGAGAAAGAGAGGGACATTTATATTATGTTTAGACTTTTAGATTATATGTAGACAAAGATAAAAAAAAATGTCTTTTTGAAAGATCATAGAGATATATTTGGACTTTTAGATTGAGCTTTGACTCTGACTTAAATTTTTTACATTCATACTTGCAAATCTAGCACGTGTGTTATAATTTATGTCACTTTTGACAGAAGTAATAATGATCGCACTTTAGTCCAAAAACAAAAAGGGCATATGTGCTAATTTTTGAACGACAAGGATGTGATGTGCAAAATGACTAAACCACAAGGGGGTAAACTAAATTTTGCCCCTTTTTTGACACATTTTTTCTGTTATGGTGTGTGAAACGAGAGTGGTTTGATGGTGGTGATGTATCGCATGTAAAGTTGGTGGTGTGTATATGATAGTGGTGTGGTAGCGGTGCTTGATGTGCAGTGTGTATAGTGTGCACTAACATTGGTGCATTAGTGGTGGTGCAATGGAGTTGTATTTTGTGAAGTGTGGTGGTGTTAATGAGTTGCCATTTGGGGTAGTGCCCATGGTAACTTTATAATGGTGGTGATAGTGGTGGTGTCAGTAATTGTGGAGTATGGACAACAATTATATTGGTTGTGTAATATAGTTTGAAGGTGTGATAGTCGAAGCGATGGTTATGCAATGTGCTTGAAAATGTGGTGGCAATGATGGTTGTGTTATTTTCGGATATTGAGAGTTGAATTGAAACTATAGGGCCTATTTGATTTGCGTTTCAAAAATTTGTATCCGAAAACAGTTTTTGAGAAGAATTTTAAGAAAATGGTTTTGATATTTTTTGAGATAAAAAACTTGTTTGGTTAGATGATTTCAAAAACAATTTTATAATACAGAAAATAGTAAAACCTGTTTGGACAGCCTAAATATATATTTGAACAATAATTCAAACATTAATAAAAAAAATATAAAAAAATTATTTTTAAATTGACAAATTCATAAAAAAAAATTCAATAAACCAAACTTTAAAATATATATATATTGTTTCTCTTGTTTTCTATTTGTTTGATTCAAATCTCATTTTTTTTCAAAATTTAGAGAATAAAAATGCTAAACAAATAAATTTTGAGTGTTTTTGAAATTTTGAGAACAAAAAACTGTTTCCGAAATGATAATCAAACATTGCCTATAGATTCTCGTATCAAGATTGTGTTTTCGTTCGCTGTGTGATTTGAGTTTGAATGATGTGTTTCGTAAGGATTTTTTGGTTATGGAGCCAGTAATGGATGCGGAGTTGGTTAAGCCAACAAAACAAATAAAAAAAAAACATATTTTGGAGGCAATAGAGGGTATTTTGGTGTTTTTTGATGTTCATCACAAAAACCTAGAAAAGTTTAACGGAGTATTATGTATTTGAGTCCAAATTTAGCTGTGTTTTGTGTAATTTACTCTTATTTAATGGCATAATATATTTTATGGGCACAATATATAGATTCCCAACTAAAAAATATATATATGTATAGTTGTTATGCATTATTATTCAAAATGGGGTCACCACAAAAAGATTAGACAATTTGCTCTAATTTATTGTTTTAATGTGAAAATTATTCACTGTCTCCTACAAATTTTTGGTTGGGAAAATAAAAAACTGATATATGCAATTTTATTATTACGGTAAAAATAATATTTGATCCCTGAATTTTATCTTTTGTTTCAATTTGGTCCGTGAACTTTCAATGGTCCTAATTTAGTCATTCAACTATTAATTAATTTCGTTTTAATTAAGTCATTCAATCAATTTTTATTGTTAGATCAAGTGGAGACNACTGATATATGCAATTTTATTATTACGGTAAAAATAATATTTGATCCCCGAATTTTATCTTTTGTTTCAATTTGGTCCGTGAACTTTCAATGGTCCTAATTTAGTCATTCAACTATCAATTTCGTTTTAATTAAGTCATTCAATCAATTTTTATTGTTAGATCAAGTGGAGACTATCTCAATCTAATCCATTACAACATTGATTTAATGATGAAAATAGATGAAATGACTTAATTGAGATTAAATCTAATAATTAAAAGATGAAATTAAGATAATTAAAAGTTCAAGGAACAAATTAAAAATGAAAATAAATTCACGGATCAACTATAATTTTTATCCTTATTAAGTTTGATTCACCTTTATAGACTCTTTATGTGTAGAGTAACAAAGAGTCCATCTAATCGCCTCCATAGATTTACAAAGGGAGAAATTTTGTGTAGACTGTTAGCAATACAACCAACGTTATTAAATAATCTAGTAACTCGAGCTCGGATCAATTTTGGCTCATTCAAGTTATAACACAAACTAAACTTGATCTAATTTATTAGCTTATTTTATAAATGAACCGAACTCAAACAACGTGGGGACTTTCACTAAAATAGGCTCGCCGTAACTTTGAATGGATCTCTTTTTATTCGTTGTTTTTGGGTCTTGTTTTCAAAACAATTTATTTTATATAAAATAAAAACACAAATTCAAACACGTTTTTCGTTTTTATTTTTCCAAAAAAGTGAAAATAAAAAAATTAAACACGAAATAAAAACGTGAACCAAACACCTAAATAACTCTAAATTTTGTCCCAAATAGCTACAAGATCACATGGATTTCACTCTTCCTCTCTCCCCCAATAGACTTTTGATAAATTTAAATATTAAAGCTTTGTATTTTGAAATAACTTGATCAGGATATGGATTATCCTAGAATCGACTATTAATTTATAAACTTAAAAGTATTTAAAAATTTTACTAAAAAATTAAACTCGATTTCAATTTCAATACTTACAAACTTTAAATGAAAATTTGAACTCGATAACTGAATACATTTTAGGAAAAAATTTATCAATAAGTCTTATTTTTCCTTCTAAAGAACTATTAAATTCTATCACGTTTAACTTAGGACAATTAAAATCTACTTTTGATAATTTATTCCCAAGATATCCTATACTCCATTAATAGAACGTTTTCTTATAATTTTATCCTTCTCATTAACACACTAATTATATTTTTGTCAATAATATTTGTTATTGGATCCAAAGCAAATTATTTTTTTAATTACTGAATAACACCCAAAACACGTAATTAAAAATAAAGACTTATAAAAATGATAAATCATACAACTCTATTTTTTCTTGTATTTAAATTTTTTAAGCATATATAATTCGATTCACTCGACTATCAAATCTCATAAAAATATACAAT
Source organism: Ilex paraguariensis (assembly GCA_963454935.2). Classification (NCBI taxonomy): domain Eukaryota; kingdom Viridiplantae; phylum Streptophyta; class Magnoliopsida; order Aquifoliales; family Aquifoliaceae; genus Ilex; species Ilex paraguariensis. Next base: position 317,716 of record CAUOFW020000725.1, on the reverse strand, counting down.
TACATAAATTAATAATATAAAAACTAATCTATGAATACATTCATTATGAAAATTTTATCTAATTGTGCTTATTTTTATTTCTCCTTCCAAGTTTGAATTAATTAGAAAAAAATCATTGTTTTAAGGCAAAAATTCAAGCGTTCAAAGCTATAACGTTTTATTTAAGAGATAAAATAAAAAATATTTATTTATGTAATAACTTTTATACTATATAACATCCACTCACATATAAACTCTTACATGTTAATAAGGTGGATGCTTTGATAACTAAATTTATGCCTATTGGATTTTAATTTAAGATAAAAAAAAATTACATTTCAATAAATAAATTAAATAAAATTATAAACAAAAATATAATTTGTGCTTTCATGAAAATGACAAAATTTCAACAAAACAAATCATTAATGGAGTTTAAGATTTCTTAGGAATAAATTATCAAACATAGGATTTCATTATTCCAAAATAAAAATAATAAAACTTAATAATACTTTGGATAAAAAAACAGAATTTATTGGTGTTTTTCCCTAGAATTTAAAACTCTCGTTTCTAAGGCTACTAATTGAGTCAAACTTTACAATTNTTATTATTCCAAAATAAAAATAATAAAACTTAATAATACTTTGGATAAAAAAACAGAATTTATTGGTGTTTTTTCCTAGAATTTAAAACTCTCGTTTCTAAGGCTACTAATTGAGTCAAACTTTACAATTTTGAGTTGAACTTGTCGATAAGCTAATTTTAAATAACTCGATTATTTTATATGTAAATGAATCAAATTTTATGAATTCGAATGAAACTTTTTTTAGACACATTTTTTTAAATAAGTTTGAAAAATTGTAGAAACTCGCCCTAGTCACTTTGGAGTTACCTAACAATCCTTTTTGTTTTTTTTTTTAAGGAAACTGGACCAAACAGTCCTCTACATACGGTCTGCTTCGATCTNTAGTCACTTTGGAGTTACCTAACAATCCTTTTTGTTTTTTTTTAAGGAAACTGGACCAAACAGTCCTCTACATACGGTCTGCTTCGATCTAAGCGCATGCATTGTATTACGACTCCTCTCTCTCACATACACACACTCGCTCTGGCAGGGTCAGCACGAAAGGTCAAAGACAAAGGCTGAATGAAGTGAAGAGAAGTGATAAGAATGGAGGGATCTTCGTATCGGCATCAAAGGTTAAAGAGTGGTGTTTCTCAGGAACCATGGATTAGATGATTTCATGCTTGGGTGAATCATGGTTGGTGAACTATTTTGTGATCCGCCTGTGTTCTGATCTTTCAATGGTTAGATTTGGGGTTCGTTACGCAATATTAGGGCTTATCTTGATAATTTTGACATGCTCAATCCAAACATTATGTATTATTTTCTTAGGTTTTTTGGCTTGTTTATATATTGAATTTCAGAACTTTTTCTTCCCTCTCTGTGAAATGTAGGTGGAATGTCATGATTTCGTTCGCTTCCTGGCAAAACCCTTTGTTTGTAACTCAATCCTTCACATTTTAGAATTTAGTTAAGTAGATTTATTTCTGGATTTCTTTTGTAGTTTTGGGGTTTTCCCTTTTATTCTCTATGCTGTGTTCGGCGGAATGGAACTGAGCTTTTGACATCAGAATTAAGAAAATTATACTTAAAGGTTCGAATTAACTCCCTCAATTCCGTTTTAAGTCTGAATCACACACTCCCAAAAGCAGCGTCAATGTTCCTAAGGTTTCAGCTTGATTGTAATTTGTGACGGTGGGTTGAATTTCATAATGCAATTAGCATCCTTTTTTGACAACCCCATGAAAAAACTTTGTGTTGTTGCTTGTGTCATTTGGTATTGCTTCCCTGCATTTAGAACTTTCTTGGTATAGACTTGTTTGCTGTAAATTTTGTGGAAGTCCTTTGTTTTGAGATTTTATCTATATTGATGCTTCCAAATGTGGTTCAATTTATTCATAACTGCAGGTCTACTTTCATTATGCAGTTAGTATCCTGACAACCCCACTTTGTTAAGAAGCTTCACAATTGTTGTTGATGCCGTATTTTAATTACTTTTCTGTGTAGTAGTAGAACTTGGTTCAGCTTCTGACTTGCTTCGTGCATTATTCCACCATTGGTCTAGAGATGGCCACAAAGAGGATTATAGCTATATGTATGTCTGGAGGTGAGTTCGCGACAGACAATGATGGTGGGCTGTTGTCATACAAAGGTGGGGATGCCTATGCGATGGACCTTGATCAGGATACAAAGTTAAAGGATCTGAAGGAGGAACTAGCTGAAACATTCAATTGTAGTGTCAATAGAATGTTAATCAAGTACTTTCTTCCTGGAAAGTCAAATAAAAGGACTCTTATTACGATATCAAAGGATAAGGACCTCAAGCGCTTGGTGAACATTTTTGAGGATAAAGACCAAGTGGAGTTCTTTGTCATGGAAGAGGAAGCTGTTCAGGTGCAAAAGGTGTTGAAAGCACCTGCCAGTAGGTACTTATTATTCTTTGGTCCACCTTAAGGGTAAATTTTTTCAGTAAGACATATGTTACTCTATGTGCATAACTTCAGGATTCAGTTTTGTTCACAATTGCAGAGACATCCCAGTGCTTGTGGTTGTTTATACTTTTCATTTGCCTAAAATGAAGCTCATGGAATTTACACAGCATAATGCCCCTTGTTCATTGTTGTGCTCCACGACATAACTGATTTTTGGCATCATGTGCATGAAGCAGCATGAAATATACCTGTCCATTAGTTTGAACCTTATGACACTCAATCACGCAGGTCAAAAAAGAAAACTGTGTCAAAAGAAATGGTTCTGGCACCTGCATCAGAAGTGGCTCCGACAATTGTGTCAGAAGATGTTGTTCCGTTAACTGTGTCAGAAGATGTTGTTCCGTTAACTGTGTCAGAAGATGTTGTTCCGTTAACTGTGTCAGAAGAAGTGGTTCTTCAAGTTGCCCCTGTTGATGTAACTTACACCAATGAACCCATGGATATGGATGCACCCAGTGAAACCACAACTGGTGGTGGTCTTGTTGTTCATGATGACCAGCCTCGTAAAGCTGCAATGGAGTGGGCGAACACCATCACAGGTGTGGGACAAAGATTTCGGAGTTTTAAAGAATTTGTTGATGCCCTGCGCAAGTACTCAATGGCCCATGGATTTTCTTATGTATATAAGAAAAAGGACAGTCATCGTGTAACTGTCATATGCAGATCAGAAGGTTGTCCATGGCGCATAAATGCATCAAGGTTGGCCACCACCCAGTTAATCTTTATTAAGAAAATGAGTGCATCACATAAATGTGAAGGAACGGCCATCAAAGCCAGTTATCGGGCAACAAGGGAATGGGTAGAAACTATAATAAAGGACAAGTTGAAAGTCTTTCCAAATTACAAGCCGAGGGATATTGCAACTGACATCGAACGGGAGTATGGCATTCAACTGAGTTATGCTCGGGCACGGCGCGCAAAGGAGAGCGTTAGGGAACAGATTCAAGGTTCTTACAAAGAGGCATACAATCAGCTACCCTTATTCTGTGAGAGGATAATGGAGACTAATCCTGGCAGTGTTGCTACATTCGCTACAAAGGAGGACTCAAGCTTCCGTGGTCTCTTTGTCTCGTTTCATGCCTCAATATCTGGCTTCCAACAAGGTTGCCGTCCTCTCCTTTTCCTCAATAGCACTCCTATAAATTCCAAATATCAAGGGATGTTATTGGCGGCAACCGCGGCAGATGGGGATGATGGTGTTTTTCCAGTAGCTTTTGCTGTGGTAGATGTGGAGACTGATGACAACTGGCACTGGTTTCTGTCAGAACTGAAATCTGCGGTGTCAACATCTCGACCAATAACGTTTGTGGCAGATTTTCAGAAGGGGTTGAGAGAGTCATTGCGTGCTATATTTGCGGACAACTGCTACCATGGTTATTGTCTACACTACCTTACTGAGAAATTTAATAAAGATTTAAAGGGGCAGCTTTCATACGAAGCCCGGCATCTCTTGGTTCAAGATTTATATGCTGCTGCTAATGCATCGAAACTTGATGCTTTTGAACAAATTACTGCAAATATAAAATCCATCTCACCCGACGCTTATAATTGGATAATAAGAAGTGAGCCTGGTCAATGGGCCAATGTGTTTCTTGGAGGGGCAAGGTATGATCATATGACATCTGACTTTGGGCGAGCATTCTATTGTTGGGTATCAGAGGCAAATAATGTGCCAATAACNTTAAATCCATCTCACCCGAAGCTTATAATTGGATAATACGAAGTGAGCCTGGTCAATGGGCCAATGTGTTTCTTGGAGGGGCAAGGTATGATCATATGACATCCGACTTTGGGCGAGCATTCTATTGTTGGGTATCAGAGGCAAATAATGTGCCAATAACTCAGCTGGTGGATATAATACGAGGTAAGATGATGGAATTGATATTTAAGCGACGGGTTGATTCCATTCAGTGGGTAACTAGGCTAACACCATCTATGGAGGAAAAGCTGCAGAGTGAGACTTCAAAAACACGCCCACTTCAAGTTTTAGCTCCCCATGGTAGCATATATAAAGTTCGTGGTGAATCTGTTGAGGAAGTTGACATTAATCTTTGGGACTGTAGCTGCAAAGTGTGGCAGCTGACAGGACTGCCTTGCTGCCATGCTATTGCTGTTTTTGAATGCATTGGTAGGAGCGCATACGACTATTCTGCCAGATACTTCACAGCTGAGTGTTACCGAATAACTTATGCAGAGTCAATTAACCCAGTTCCAAATTTTGACAGACCACAGTGTGAACTGGCTTCGGCAGCCATTACTGTGACTCCCCCATCCACCAAGCGTCCACCAGGCCGTCCAAAGATGAATCAGGCTGGATTAGAAGAGATGGTCAGACGCCAAGTCCAATGTAGCAAGTGCAAGGCCTTTGGCCACACTAAGAGGGCATGCAAGTAAGTGAGCTAGATGTACTTTCAAGCTGTATGACTCTTGACATCCTTGTTTGACAGTTTAGGCCTGTGTGCTTGATTAGTACAGTTAGTCTTTTGTTTATTGTAGATCACTTCCTACCATTGATCTTTGCATTGTCATTGCATTTTTTTGATGGTGAGTTAGGTTTCCTTGTATAATTAATAATGTTAACTAATAGTTGAAGAAATAGGGAGCTCACTGCATAAATCATTGGCAAAAAGCTGTGAAAATATTTGATATTTGTTGGTCGTCTTTGAGGCAATCCTAAGTTGTCGAGTTATCATCGCCGAATCAGCCAATACGGTTCCATGACCCCGTAATATGGTCTAAATCTCTTGTCATGTCATAGTGTCGCCTAATATCGTGTCGTGACCGATATGGTTCAGAGCCCTCGAGTTAATGTCGGATATTGCGACCTTGACCCATGTTTCTTATGTATGATTCTAGTCCAACAAGAAGATTAAACCTTCTGCCAATAGTGATGAGTGTTAACTGTTACTTGATAGTTATGCTTACCAAACCTAATTCGAGCAATCAGTTATCTGTTAATCTATATCTCCATAAATAATATATCTGCTTGCCCATTCGAATTGCACTATGTTTGAGTACGTGATATGATGATATCGTATATGAATATATGTGTATGTAGTCCTTTATACTAATCCTACACCTCTACGTGGCTCATGGCATCCGCACCAAATTCTTTGGCTGTCCACTCTTCAATTTCTTTCTCTTCTTTTTTCGGTTCTCAGTACTTTTACCTGTTGATAAGTTAAAAGGAAAGAAGTAGGGTAACACATATCGGATATAAGTTAAGGAAGAATCGACTTAAGTAGTTTGGACATATTTATAGACAGTTTACTATGGCACTAGTGAGAAATAGTGATATTGAAGATAAACGTAGGAGTAGATAAAGACTAAAATTAATTTTAAATGAAATAGTAAAAAATGATTTGGTAACTTATGGTTTAACTGAAAATATTGTCCTTAATAGAGCTCAATGATGAAACGTGATTCATGAAGTCGAGTTGAGAATGTTTTTGAACACAGTGACAAAACATGATTCATCTAGCCGACCTTTTATTCAAAATTAATCCCCTAATTTGGACACGGTAACGTTTTTTCTTTGAAATTGTTGATGGATTTGAATGGAGGAACTTAATTGAAACAAGACAAAGTTTAGGGACTTAATTGTGTCAAGTGATAGTTTAGGGACCCAATAAAAATCAGATTTAAGTTTTAAAGTATGAAATATATTTTAGAATAATGTTATTTAAACTTAAAAAATTGATTTAATTTATTGAACTAATGTTGTGACAGTGACGTGACCTAATAGTGTTGTTGTGACTGTGGCAATGATACGTTATTATATTAACAAATTAGATCAATTTTTTAGATTCCAATGGCATTAGTCTTATATTTTATACAATATATCTGAAGTTGTTGCAGCAACCAGCAACTTCAGTAAGTTGGCTACTATGCGACTAAGTAACAGAGCAACTTGATCTCCATAGGATGGGTAAATATTGTGTGTAACGGTGACATCACGTCATTAATGTCATGTGATATTACTAATGAATTATAAAACAATAAGTAGGATTAGTAAATCTTACTATTCCAACATGTCATTTATTCGATACAATAAGGTGGTTANGCGTAACGGTGACATCACGTCATTAATGTCATGTGATATTACTAATCAATTATAAAACAACAAGTAGGATTAGTAAATCTTACTATTCCAACATGTCATTTATTCGATACAATAAGGTGGTTATTGGTAGTTATTAAAATGGGTCTTTTGGAAGCGGGTACATCAAATTAGACATAATTGTAAAAAAGAACACAAAAAAAATATTTTGGAAAAAAGTACACAATTGAGATACAAAGACACAAATGCCTATTTTATAAAATTTTCTTTTCCAAAAATTGTAGCAAGACATTTATCTTAATCGCTGAAATTTAGAGTTATTTAATTCGAAATCTCTAATACACCTTGATTTATGCGTATTTTTTTTTTGAAAGTGATTTGTTTTCAAACTATATTCATGCATTAAATATCTCNTAATACACCTTGATTTATGCGTATTTTTTTTTTGAAAGTGATTTGTTTTCAAACTATATTCATGCATTAAATATCTCCTAATTTATTGGAGAATTTTAATATTTCGTTTATTTTAAGATATATCACTTGATATATAAAATTATTTACATTGTAACAAAAACGCAACAAATTCATTAAACAATAGTGTAACAATACACTGTAACAAAAACAATGTTAAGTGATTTTGTGCATGTGGTAACAAATTCAAAACAGAGATGGACTGTTTTTAATGAAAATATATGTTTGACAAAATGTAAAAGTACAATATTTTGTGTAAATGTCTTGTTACACTGTTATTATTATACTGTTATGAAATTTGGATATTAATATAATTTGAAAATAAAACCACTTTTCAAAAAAAATACGTATGAACTCAGGTCCATTAAATATAATTTGAAAACAAAACCACTTTTCAAAAAAAAAAAAAAATAGGCATGAATTAAGGGAGAACATAAAGAAACGGAATATTAAAGTTCTCCTATAAAACTAGGAGGTGTTTAATGCATCATTTTCTAAAAAGAAAAAAATACGCATAAATTAAGGGAGGATATAAAGGTCAGAAGAAAATATTGAAATTTCAAATAATGCACTTGAAAATAAATAAGTATCAAATTTAAGAACTTTTTATCCTACATTTTTTTATCTGTATTTTTTTACAATTAACTCTAATTTGGTATACCTCTTTTAATTTTCTCTATTAAAATAGTAGAGCCCACTAAATCCACTTGATATTCTATCATTGATTAGTGACATCATTTAACATTGATAGCGTGGTGTCACCGTTACATTCAATATTTTCTCCCATGAGAGGTAGGCCCTTCAACATGAAATTACTTTTCTAACCCTGACTTATAAGTGATTCCTCCACTAATCAAAATGAAAAATTAAAAATTTTCAAGTGCGCCTCTACTATGGTAGGTTTAAGCATATAGTAACAATATTCGGGCAACTGGCTGGAAGGTATGCATGTGCTTATGCAAATCAACTATTCTTTTAGGGTAAATTATACTTACACCCTTTGCACTATCACCCTTTTTCCACTTTGCCCTCTCAACCATAAGATTTCTTATATTGAACCCTCAACTATGTGATTAGTTTCACATTGTTCTAATTATTAATTAACATAAAGTTATTTGATTTTGCCCCCCCAAATATATAGTTCTTTTTCATTTTACTCCAAAACGTCAACAATTTCTGTCCAAAAAAATAACAAAAATTTGTGATTGGGGCATTGCGAAATAAAAGTGTTAGTTAGGGTACAATGTAAAAAATTTGATAGTTTAGGGGATAAAGTGAAAAAAGAGTGATAGTTTAGGAAGTGTAAGTGTAATTTACCCATTCTTTTACCATTTTTTTTCCATTAAATTTTTTATCAAAATATTATATTTTGAATTTTTTTTTTCGGTAAGTAAACTTATTTACACAATTATTGTTGTTTTTATGAAGTCATGTTTCGAAAATACATTTTTACACTGAAGACGTGTTTCTTAAACAAAATTTCAATGTAAGAAACATTGAAAGACAACTTTAATTTAAAAGCGTGTTTTCGAAACATGACTTCATAAAAACTATGCTACTCTAATAAATAAATTTGAAATTATAGTAAGTTAACAAAAAAAGTTACAAAAAAAGATAGACTGCTAACAAACTCGCCCTCTTTTGTACTATGTCTACTTTGAAGCATCTTACTTTTTTCCTTTCTCTCATTGCTTTAGTTGTTCGTATGCTCTTAGTCATCATAAAATAAAGTATATAATAAAATAATTTATTTAAATCTTAGTATACTTGATAAAAATAAAAATAAAAAAAAAATAAAAAAAAAAAGAAAAAGAATCTGAGTGTACAATTTATAATTTTATATATTTATATGCATACAATTATGCTACATGCGATTGAACTCAGAAGAAAGAGAATAAGTTCGAAAAAGTACAA
>CAUOFW020000725.1:277842-305705 GCA_963454935.2 Ilex paraguariensis | reverse complement strand
TTTTTCTTTCAAATACTATTTATTACACGGAGGTAAATGAGATCCGAACCTGTAATTTTTAAGGTTAACGTCAAGAGGGATGACAATTAAACCAACCAGTTCCCTCCTATCCAAAAGTTCTTGAACTTGAGGACGTCGTTTTCCTATGTTATGGATTGGGATGTAGGTGTGCCAACTTTGTTATTACCCCACGAGCAGTCTTTTGGACTCAAAAGTCGAAGACTTTGGAATCAATTCTTAGGCAAACTTTCAATCATGATTAATTGATTTTTTTATTCAATAATTAGGGATATGTTGATCCAAATTTGGATTTGTTCAATCAAATATATAGACTAATATTTTTATCAATTTATTCAAATTTATTTAAATATCTTAAATCGAATACCTCATATTTCTCCTTCGACAACCTAGTAGCAGGAGGGATTTCTTTCATTTTTTTACCTCATATTTTGTAAAAGAATTTTTTCTTAACTTACCTTACTTGATCAAGTGTGGTATTTTTACCCAACTTCCTACCCGATTAATCGAGCAGAAAGTCGAGTAAATATTTTTGTAGCTATTAATTTTTGGATCATTTTAATAATTCAATTAAATAACATACACTAATTTAACAACACAATAAATTAATAACACTAAAATCTAAAACAACTATAACAATAATTATAATAGAACATAAGAAAGCATGAACATCAATTCATCATACTTGTTACACAAATACAATAACAATTATTTTAAATTTAAACAAAATAAAACACATTAAAATCATAACTGCTCCAATAGATCACTAATTTACGAAAAATCATGTAACCTACACAAAAAATAAGTTTATGTTTTCGCAACTCAAACATTCACAACAATAACAATGTTATAATACAAATTATACCACACAAATACTCTTATAATTATTAAAAAAATAAAAAAATTAAATATATTTTTTACTGATAGGGTAGGGTAGGAATGCAAAAATTGATGAGTATTCCACATTTCTATCCGATTTAATTAGAATACCAAAAAAAAATTTGCATTCCTACCCAATTTTTCCGATTAGCCGTTCAGTAAGATCGAGTAGGGTAAAAAATTGCGGTCAATCAAAAATATAAAGACCCCTAAGTAACAGAGATACACCTAACCCTAGTTGTATTTCTTGTTTCTGATTGTGGTATTGGGTCGTTGACGGTAGTGGTAATGGGTGATTGGTAGGGTGTTGCCGTGATAGTTGCTATGACGATGGCGGTACTCCGACGGTGAGGGTGGCGATGGTTAAGGAGTCATTGATAGAGTTGGGCGGGGTAAGTTTTCTTGGGTTTTGCAGCTTAATGGATGAGTTCAATTTTTTTTTTTGATGAACGGATGAGTTCGATTACGTAAACAGAAATGCAAATAATGAAATTAATTGCGGTAATTAAAGGGTCAGTTGCTTGATTCATAGGTTTAATATTTAGGATTAATTAGCTTGATTAATGGGATAATTTTTTTATCAAAATTAATGGGATAGTTAATTGATTACTTAATAGAAGAGTTTAATTATAGAAAACGTAAATACAAACAATGAAATTAATTGTGTTAATTAAGGGTTGGTTGCTTGATTCATGGGTTTAATTTCTAGGGATAATTAGTTTGATTAATGGGATAGCTAATTGATGACTTAATAGACGAGTTTAATTATTACATAAATTCAATTAACGAAATTGAAGGTGTTAATTAAGTGGTCAATGACTTAATTAATGAGGTTAATTAATTAATAGGAACAACTAGTTAATTGATGGGGCTAATTTTCAAATTAACTTGAAGATATCAATGGTGTTAGTTGCTAATTAAATGGGGCTTTTATTGCTTAAATTAAATTAATGGAATAATTAAGTTGATTAGATTGATTAATGGATTTATTGGGATTTTACAAAAAAAATTAAAATCGTGGATATTTTAAAATAGAAAAAACAAAATTAAGAAAAACTCGCAAAAGTTGGTAGGGGTGTTCATGGGCCGGGCAGGACCTAGGCCCGTGAAATTTTTTTCGGGCCAGGCTAGATAGTTTAAACTTAAACCCTTATCCAAGTGAGTTATCGGGCGGGTCGGGCCGTGCTTCGAGTAGGGGTAGGCTACCTGCAGCCCAACACACGGGCTTGTTGGGTGGGCCTGTTTGCCGAATTTTTGATATACATTTTTATTTAAAAATAATGAATATTTTTGTAACTTAATATTTGTGTAAATTATATTTTTGAATCAAAAGTAAAGTCAAAATTGATAAAAATAAAATAATGAACTACATCTAATAGAATGAATAAATCCCAATTATGGTGATACCTACTAACTTATTTGTCATCTGTATTGCTCTACCATTTAAAACTTATATGTTTAATACATGAAAAAAAATAATACATTATTTATAATATCTAAAATTTTAAAACTTCAAATTTCAATATTGAGAGACTTATTTCAAAATTTCAAATTTAATGATCTAAAAGTGTAACTTTTTTTCAAAGGAAGGGTAGGTTGGACTGGGCTTGACCGCGGGCTCTTAGACCGGGCATCGGGCCGAGTAATAGGTTTGGGGGCAAACCTAAACCCTCTTTTTAAGGATATTGGGCTCAGACTCGAGCGGGTCAATTATTGAGTCTATCGGGCTTTGGCCTATTTTTTTCGGGGTAACAAAATCCGTGGATAATCAGGCCATGGACACCTCTAAAAGTTGGTATGGAACTAACAGTGGACCCATATAAAGGATAGTTTGGCAAATTATATTTATATGTTACACTGAAATCATGAATTTTGAACAATTATCTTAACAGAGGCTATTGATAGGTGTTGTATTACACGTGCACATATTTCAAACGATAGGGGTTATGTGTAATAAAGCAATTGTTAGGAGTTTAAGTGATTAAGTGGCAAATTTTATAAATTTAAATGTAATTTATTTTTTTTATTAATAAACACAAATTCATTACAATTTTTTTATATTATTATAATGTATTAAAAGTATCAAAACTTTCAATCTATCAAAAATAATGTAATGTAACCCCGTTAGTTTTACGTTAGTTTTTTTGAGACACTGGATTGGTTTTTGACCAAAATATAATTAACGAAAGCTAACAGAAATGTCATATTGTAATACTTTTGATATATTATGGGTATAAAATAAAAAGATATAATTTTTAAGGGTATAAAATAAAAAATTAAAAATCTTTCAAGGTGCAAAATGCAAAAAGCCCACAAAAATTTAGCAACGGCTACTTGGTCATTTGTTAACTCAACCCAACCCAAAACACACAGACAGTACAGCTCACATCTGAAGCTTCAGCTTCAGCTTCACCTACACAATTGACCGTTAGAAGAACATCAAATGACCATAAAGTTCGAAAAACCAAACCCCTAACAACCCCACCTTCCTTTCCCAACACAGGAGCGTACCAAACCGACCGTTGTCACTCTCTTTCCTCCACCACTCTCACTGTTCCTCCCAAGAAAAACCTTGAAAGGCCCTCTTTGCTTCCACAAAGAGGCCTTTTCACAAACACCCACATCGCAAAAAACACCCAATTTGGATCAAACCTGCAAGAACTACAGTTTTTTTTTTTTACAGATTTTGAAGCTGAAACAAAACAACCCACAAAAAAAAATGGATTCGAATCAGAGAAGAAAAAGTGGGATTAATCTCCCATCTACAATGTCTCAAACCTCGTTACGCCTCGAAACATTTTCGGGTTCTTCTCCTTCGTTTCAATCAACATCGAATTTGCCTTCGCCGTTGGCAATGTCACCGAGGACTATATCGAATTTATCTTCGCCATCAAAGTCTGTGACATGTAGTGACAGGTTTATTCCATGTAGATCTTCGTCGAGGCTTCACACTTTCGGGCTTATAGACAAGGCATCCCCGGTGAAAGAAGGAGGAAACGAGGCTTATTCGAGGTTGTTAAAGTCTGAGCTTTTTGGGTCTGATTTTGGCTGTTTTTCTTCTCCTGCAGGTAAGGGGTCGCCGATGAGTCCGAGCAAGAATATGCTGAGGTTTAAGGTGGATGATTCGTGTCCGAGTTCGCCGTATTCGCCTTCGATCTTGGGGCAGGATAGTGGGTTGTCTGGTGAGGTTTCGACACCGCCCAAACCGCCTAGGAAGGTGCCCAAGACACCCCATAAGGTACTCATCTGCTTTTTTCCTTTCATTTGTATCTGTAAAAGATTTGTGTTTTTAGTATATAATATGTTTCATTAGAGGGAAAATTAGGAGATAGAAAATAAAATCATGACTTTTATGCTGTTGTTGATTGATTATTAGAAAGAACCAGCTCATTGAGCTAAATGCTATTGTGTTGAGAATATTTTTTTTATTATTGGTCTGAATAAAATGTCTGCTACCATATAAAACCTTATTACTCTCCTTCATTTCCTGTCTTTTCTTGAGCAATTAGAAGGTAGTACTGTTTCCTAGGCAGTAGTTTCATACAAATGCCCGAGCGTAAGAACTAGTACACTGAGGAAAACTCGAGGAAATTAGGCCAAATGATCTAGCTTGTTTTCCAACTGCGTATAGGTAGATAGTCAATGGTCACATACTGCCCATGATGATTTATATAGCATTCAAAAATACAAAAAAGTGACAAATTTGGCTAATGAACAAGTTTATTGTTAGAAGTTCAAAAAAAAAAAAAAANGGAAGATTAGACTATGCTGTTTGACAGTGCATAATATAATTTTCAGGTAACAAAGTTGTGTGACTTGGGACCTAATGATGGTGTGTGCTCAGTCCAGTGGACACGAGAGGGTTCATACATATCAATTGGTACAAGTCTTGGTCAAGTTCAGGTAGCTAAGTGCCTAATCTTATGTCATCCTGCTTATCTTCATTCAAATTGTGCATTTGTTTCAGGGGATATCGTGCATTATTGATCTACAATACTGTTCAAGTTCACCAAAAATTCTTTGCCTCTTGTTCAGGTTTGGGATGGGACTCAGTGCAAGAGGGTTCGAACAATGGGTGGTCACCAAACAAGAGCCAGTGTTTTGGCGTGGAGTTCGCGAATACTATCATCTGGAAGCAGAGACCGAAACATACTTCAGCATGATCTCCGTGTGTCTACTGACTTTGTTAGCAAGCTTGTTGGACACAAATCAGAGGTACTATAGTGAATTTTTTTCGGAGTAAAATTCCAAAAAATCACATTACTTTTGACATATGAGAGTTAATGTCTTCGTTTTTTATCCTTCAGGTTTGTGGGTTGAAGTGGTCTCATGATGACCGGGAACTTGCATCGGGTGGCAATGATAATCAGGTAGTTATTCATCCATTGGACTTATTGTTTCCCATATTCCAAGTATGCTTCAATATGTAGTGCAGTAATTCAAATTGCTTATGGTATGGTGAACAGCTTTTGGTCTGGAATCAACATTCTCAGCAGCCAATACTAAAACTTGCAGAGCACACTGCCGCTGTAAAAGCCATTGCCTGGTCACCCCACCAGAATGGCCTTCTTGCATCTGGGGGTGGAACTGCTGACCGGTGCATTCGCTTCTGGAACACTATGAATGGCAATCAATTAAACAGTGTCGACACAGGGAGCCAGGTCTCCATCTAGAATGCTACCTAAATTAGTAAAACAATGTTTAAAATGCATTTTTCACAGCTTTAAATACTTCTTGGGTTCCCAAAATTGAATAAAAAACTTATCAAGAAAAAGTTTAGAGTGAAGATTCAACACCACTGGCTAACAAATTTCATGGCTTCACCTGCAGGTATGCAATCTAGCATGGAGTAGGAATGTGAATGAACTAGTCAGCACCCATGGCTACTCCCAAAATCAAATTATGGTGTGGAAGTATCCATCATTGGCGAAGGTATCAAACTTTAGCCCGTAATGAATTTTTTGCCATCCTTCCTACACTAGGCTTTCAGTATCCTGTTTTTCTGTCGTAAGAGAATTACATATTTCCTTTTGGATCTCTCTTCTCTTCGATAGGTTGCAACTCTAACTGGCCATAGTTTGCGGGTTCTCTATCTTGCCATGTCACCTGATGGTCAGGTACTGCTACGAGCCATACATAGTTTTAAGTGTCGAAAGAATTCATTTGTAAAGCCATCTCAACTTGTCTTGGAAAAGTAATTAATTGTTCATCTCCACTTGCTTGTGTAGACAATAGTGACTGGAGCAGGGGATGAGACACTGCGGTTTTGGAACATCTTCCCATCCATGAAAACCCCGGTGAGTGAACTACCCATGAAGGAATTATCCAGTTTTTTTCTGATCAAAAGTGCAATGTCCCTTAAAATCTCATCAAAAGTCACTGATCATAGCAATGGCTTCCTCTTCTCGTTCAGGCACCAGTGAAGAATACAGGACTTTGGTCATTAGGAAGAACTCATATTCGATGATAAAATCCTTGCACAGTTGGACAAAACCTATTTTTTTCGATTAATTTGTAAATAAATGGAGAGAAAATTTTGTGTGCATTGATCCAAAGTATAAAAGAAGGTAGCAGATTTTTCTTCTTGCAACAAGTATTGAACAGGTTAAGAATTACTTGCATAAATTTGGAAATTGTAAAGTATTTACTTTAAGGTCCTTTGAGGTTACAGACACTAGTATGTGTAGATCTTGTACTTCAATTTTATACAGTTCCAACATATATAAAATAAACTTTCCCATTGATTTACTTTATTTGTTATCATATTTTCTCATTTTGTTAGAGATGTGAGGCCAAAGTCTCGAGGAAAGTAGATAAACTCTGTGTCTCTAAAACGAGACACAGAGTTTTCTTAAAATTAAGGATAATTTTAAGGAATTATCCTTAAAATTCCTCTCTCCTTTGACAGATTTCCAAGTTTTTGTCCTTCTAATCCATTAAAAAATTGGCAGCCGTTATCAATTAGAGTGATATAAAATAAAACTGATATTTTAGAATGTTAATGTGAAAAATTTTATAGTTGAGGGTGTAAAGTGAAATATGAATAATTGTTTAGGGAGATAAAGTATACACTTTTTCCATTGATGAGCGTGTTTTCAAAACACACTTTTATATAAAAAAAAACTATGATAATGTCATCGTTGTTAATCTCATCACTTACGTAACACCCACAAAGGATAATATTTTCAATTGTCAGCTATTTTAATAACAAGTCCATCATGCATACCTTGTGCTGGGGTTGGAATGTGCAACACTTTTTTTTTTCTTTTTTTATTCATATAATAAAGTTATACTGAGAAACAAATCATTCGCACTTGCGTACTATGTCTTCATTAAGTTTCAAAAACTTTCATTTAATTTTCAGCTGTTTTGTATTTATTTATATTATTAATATCATCAGTTTTACATCATATCGTTAGTAATAGACTATAATTTATGCAATAAATAAAAAAAAGAAATTCACGCACTTTTTTCATACAATATCAGACAAACAAGTTATTATTTGTTATTATTTGTATGATATTAATCTGGCACATTTATTATTCATGTGAATTAGTCGAAACATCTTTGGATTCACATCGTAATTGTGTCGTGTGAAAAATTACCAACCCTAAACATACCTTTTTAATATAGGTATAAGTATAATCAATCAGTCAAGACAAACTCCAGCAGCAGAACACAGCTGGACATGGTAACAAATTTTCCAACAGCTCTTCTGTAAGCTATTCTAATGATGCATGTTCACATCTACTCCATGAGAACTGTTTGAAGTGGACCAAGAAAAAGTCCACCTGCCTCAAAAATTAAAGAAACAGTATGCATATATGTCAATAAAATCTCAAATCCATTAACTTCAATCCTCAGCCATGTGAACAATCTGATGATTTATTTACAAATAAAACCAACAAGTAAAGCTAACAAGCAGGCTGCAATAGCCTCTAACAACAAAAAAGTATACAAACAACATATTCCCTCGACAGCATTGATTCCTAGTAGCTTCCTTGACATTTCAACAAACTAGATTGACCAACGCATGATTATTCACTATGGACATGAACATGCACATGACAAAGCTCTCAGGTTGTTCTTCTTCCAGATTATTTTCCCTTTTATCTGTCGGATTCCGACTTTGCCCATTTCCTCACAACAGCATACAGAAATGTGTCTAATAAGTATCAGGATCACAACTGTAAATTATGATTTTTACATTGAATTGATGGTAACTGGTACAGCTTACTGCATTTGGAGTCTGCATAGCAAAACAATAGGAAGGCAGCACCTCAAAATTCTTCTCCCACCATGCCTGCTAAGTAGACACAGTGAGCATATTTTGAACCTTAGGTTTGTACATATCTTAACATGGAAGACTACATACAATATCCATGTGCACTACAAGTAAACCAGATGAAAAGAAAGACAGTATGCATCTAGGATTTTAAACAGAAACAATCAGTCTAGAAATGAACAGTAATTTGCTCAAGATATTAAAGTGCGTTGACATGTTCAATGATATCTGGCCAATTTTCAGTGATTGGGTAAATGTGTTCAATATGCCGGCCTCCAAGAAGAAAGTGCACGTATAATCCGTCCCCTCCATCCCAGCAACATCCATTGTGCGTCTTCATCAATTATGAAATCTGGGTGGTACGATGACTTCACCCAATCTTTGGCCATCTTCTTGATCTCCTCGTTCAAATCAAGCAGCCTAAATCCAGCCCTGAGATTCCGAACTTGCCACTGCCTGTATGTCTCTGGCCTTTCAATTCTCTCAGCAGCTTCACATGCAATGACATTCTTTGCCTCCTTTCCTAAAATCATTTTCTCGAGCAGTGTTCTTTCTGGAATTTGAAGGGGAATATTAGTCTCAAGCATTTCAAACCAGGAAGAGAAGTAAAAAAGTGCCTCGCGGAATCGTGTGATAAAGAATGGGGCACTATGAGTGCCATTTACAATCCCCTGGATGAAAATATCTGGATTCATATTCCTGATAAGCTTCAGAACAGAATCCCTTGGACAGTCCAACACCACAGTCTCATCAAGTAGATTCCTAAGTCTGAATAGAGAGTTCACTACGAGCACCTCATCTTTTTCAATCTTAAGATCCTCTATCTGGATTGTTTCCCACTTCTGTGCAATGCAATGGAACTCAAATGGAACGTTGAAGGTCACTGCATATTTAGCTAATCGAATTCCCGTCTCCTCAAGCAACTCTGATGGTCGGAAACCCGGGTGTGGAAAATCAATCCCAGTGATCCGAAGTTTGGGAGGTCCACCAAGGCGATTTGAGAGACGTTGTATGAGGGAAGGCCACTGGAAGCCATAAAGAATACCAAAATCAATAATATGGAGTCTGGTTGCATTTTTGGCTACATTCATAATTGTCTTGTTTGCGAAAAGATTGGAGATCTTTCTAAAGGGACAAGCAGCAAGAAAGAGATGGTAAGCTTTCAAGAGATCAGCAGCCGATGTTGGCATCTTAGTAATGTCTCTGTATATCTGGGTTCCAGAGCCAACCATGCGTGCTTCAAGACCATCAGCAAAATAATAAGCCAGTCTCTGCATGCCATCCCCTGTTGGAGAAGAATGTTGCCTGATCTGCTTCAGAAACTCATTTGTGGTCCTTCGATCATCAGCTGCAACCGCTTGTGCACAGAGTGTCAACATAGTTCTCAAGTCCACCACTTCTCTTTTACCTCCCTTCTTACCACCATTAGATCCCTTTGATTGACCATTTTGTGGCAGAATTTTACTTTTTCCATTCTGCAAAGTTTCACGAAGAGCAGCTTCACTTTGCCCTGCATTACATAGCAGCACCATATCAAACATTTCTGGTCTCACAGTTGATTCAGTGTAGAATGCCGACTGCTTGTTACTCCTTCTCTCGACATCCGAATCTCCACGATGATGATTCTTCCTTCCCCTTGATCCATCAATGGAGCAATCGTTCTCATACTTCTTCTCCATTTGGATTATCACACCCTTAATCTCTTCCTTTTGATCCTTCACAACCGACTCAGTACTCCCCCATTTGGCAAAGTATCCGTTGCCATTAGGTTGGAAGGAACTTGACTCCTCAACCCCCTTTTTANTTTTGATCCTTCACAACCGACTCAGTACTCCCCCATTTGGCAAAGTATCCGTTGCCATTAGGTTGGAAGGAACTTGACTCCTCAACCCCCTTTTTAAACTTCATAACAGACTGGCCATCCCTAAACATATCAGAAATACTGAAGGTACTCTCTAGTGAATCCACAGGACCAGTGCTAGTCGACATGCTGTAGGAAGGCTGAGAAGTGGTCTGTGAAGCAAGGTCCACAGAAAAATTTTCTACATAGGATGAATCATACTCACTAAGATGAGGAACCCAACTTGGGCATGACAAGTCTCCATCACCAGCAATGTCACTACCATAACAATTGCTGCAATCTCCAACACATTTTTCAACAGGGCTTTTGGTTTTTCGATCTATATTAGGCATCGGCTGGCGATCAGGTGAAGGAGGGTACTTCTCCCCAATGACCTCATAGAACGATTTCTCAGCAGCCTGAAGAGCGGCAGACTCTTGAAACAGACATGGCCTCTCTTCTGTATCTTCTTCCATAAGCATCTCACTTATGTACTTAAGGACCACATCACTCAAATCACAGTCCTCATGAGAATCACCCCCCGAATTCACACTATACGACTGAATTAAACTATTACAGTCTGAATCAGACGGAAGTGGAGGAATTTGAACAAAGTTTTGATTTTCGTAATTACTACCAACATTAAAATCATCCAACAAATTCTGATCCGAAAAAACTGAAAGGGTTTCATCATCGTCTATGGTTACATTCCTTGAAGGATAATCCCTTCCCAAATTTCTATCCATGACCAGCAAGTCAACAAAAGGTGTAAAACCCAGGATGGAAATTTACCACCTTAGCAAGAAATATTCTGAACAAATAATAACCAATCCTAAAAAGTTCAACTCCACCACTAAAATCTTTCTACATCTCTCTTCCTCGATCTTACAACTTTTACAAAAAATTTTACAAATTTAAGTTTTGTATAATAACAATTGCAACATACAAAGAACAACACTGAACTTGGGGAGATGAAAAATAAGATCTTTCAAGCAACAAAAGGTATCATAAGCTTATGTTTCGGATTAATTAGAGGACATGAACGAATAAAGTGTTTAAACTCTACATATATATTCATCTTTATATCCATAGTAGAGAACAAAAAAGTCAAACAGAATTCAAGCTAAAGCATAAAAGGAGAGACATTCAGCTTCAAAACCCTAGAGTTCCTATGTGTGTATGTATACACCGAAATGTTAGAACCATTAAGGATTCAAAAATTGTATAAGACATAGAAAGATGAGGTACCTCAGGGGTAGCCCAAGACGAGAGAGAGAGTCTTAAACTATAAACTTCGGGCATCAACCTTTTTTAACATTTAAACCCCAAAAGTCAAAACCTGGCAGGCTATTCTGAAGAAGAATTTTTTTTTCTTTTTTCGTAAATGACACTTTGTACCCTAATTTTGTTTTAGAATATCAATTTAAACCCTAAATCCTTGAAATGTGATATTTTGGGATGGCAGTTTTTATAGTATTCAGTATATTCCAGTTCATTGCAACCCATTTAGAATGATACCAAATCTAAAATTAATAAAATCACATTAATAGAGTTGGGTAAATTTTCCTTTTTGAGTCACTTTTCATTGCATACAAATTACATACTAACTAAATATGGTCAACGTAGCATACTACTATGATACCCAAAAGTTTATCCAATTTTTTTTTTTATTTGGGGGGAGGGGACTTGAACCTTTTATAAGACAAAGAGTATCATTTGATCAATAAGAAATTGATTGTATGATTTTTAAGATAGGGATTAAATTGAATTTATGAAATTTTTCTAAACCCAACCCTTAAATTTTGTTCACAGAACAATGTACTATATTTAATTTGATATTTCTTAACTAACACAAATACATTAATCACAAAGATATTTGCTATGAATTTACCTAAATCCACTCAAACCCACCCACCTCGTGGGTTTGTTGAAACTCTTATACATGGATTTTACTTGCAGGCCTGTTACAGGTCAAGATTCAAATCTCGGACCTAAAATTTGCAATCAAACAAGAAATAAGGTGATGTATTGAATTATTTTGATAAAGCCAACATTATGAATTCTACCTAAACCCATGAAACAAACATGGCCTAAGTGATGTGATAATTCGCCTCTCCAAGGAATGTAACCATAGACGTTGAATGAGGGAAGGCCACTGGAAACCATAAAGAATACCAAAATCAATAATGTGGAGCCTGGTTGCATTTTTGGCTACATTCATAATTGTCTTGTTTGAGAAAAGATTGGAGATCTTTCTAAAGGGACAAGCAGCAAGAAAGAGATGGTAAGCTTTCAAGAGATCAGCAGCCGATGTTGGCATCTTAGTAATGTCTCTGTATATCTGGGTTCCAGAGCCAACCATGCGTGCTTCAAGACCATCAGCAAAATAATAAGCTAGTATCTGCATGCCATCCCCTGTTGGAGAAGAATGTTGCCTGATCTGCTTCGGAAACTCGTTTGTGGTCCTTCAATCATCAGCTGCAACCGCTTGTGCACAGAGTGTCAACATAGTTCTCAAGTCCACCACCTCTCTTTTACCTCCCTTCTTACCACGGACCTTGCCACCATTACATTCCTTTGATTGACCATTGTGTGGCAGAATTTTACTTGTTCCATTTTGCAAAGTTTCACGAAGAGCAGCTTCACTTTTCCCTGCATTACATAGCAGCACCATATCAAACATTTATGGTCTCACAGTTGATTCAGTTTAGAATGCCGACTTCTTGTTACTCCTTCACTCGACACCTGAATCTCCAAGATGACGATTCTTCCTTCCCCTTGATCCATCAGTGGAGCAATCATTCTCATACTTCTTCTCCATTTGGATTGTGACACCCTTAGTCTCTTCCTTTTGATCCTTCACAACTGACTCAGTACTCCCCCATTTGGTAAAGAATCCATTGCCATTAGGTTGGAAGGAACTTGACTCCTCAATTCCCTTTTTAAACTCCGTAACAGACTGGCCATCCCTAAACATATCAGAAATTCTAAAGGTACTCTCTAGTGAATCCACGGGACCAATGCTACTCGACAAGCTGTAGGAAGGCTGAGAAGTGGACTGCGAAGCAAGGTCCACAGAAAAACTTTCTATATAGGATGCATCATACTCACTAAGATGAGGATCCCAATTTGGGCATGATAAGTCTCCATCACCAGCAATGTCACTACCATAACAATTTCTGCAATCTCCAACACATTTTTCATCAGGGCTTTTGGTGTTTCGATCTATATTAGGCTTCGTCTGGTGATCAGGTAAAGGAGGGTACTTCTCCCCAATGACCTTATAGAATGATTTCCCAGCAGCTTGAAGAGCTGCAGACTCTTGAAACATGCATGCCCTCTCTTCTATATCTTATTCCATAAGCATCTCGCTTATGTCACATCACTCAAATCACAGTCCTCATGAGAATCACCCTCCAAATTCACACTATACGACTGAATCAAACTATTACAGTTTGAATCAGAGGGAAGTGGAGGAATATGAACAAAGTTCTGATTTTCGCAATTATTAGCAACATTAAAACCATCCAACAGATTCTGATCCGAAAAAACTGAAAGAGTTTCTTTATCGACTATGATTCCATTCCTCGAAGGATAATACCTATCCAAATTTCTACCCATGACCAGCAAATCAACAAAAGGGGCAAAACCGAGGTTGGAAATTTACCACCTTTGCAAGAAATATTCTGAACAAACAATAATCAATCCTAAAAAGTTCCAACTTCACCACTAGAATCTTTTTACATATCTCTTCCCCGATCTTACAACTTTTACAAAGCATTTCACAAAGAACAAACATTTGCTATATAAAAAAAAACAACATTGAACTTGGGGAGGATAAAAATGAGATCTTTCAAGCAACAAAATGTATGATAAGCTTATGTTTAACATCAATTAGAGGACATAAACGAATAAAAATGCTTAAACTCTACACATATTCATCTCTATATCCATAGTAGAGCACACAAAAGTCAAACATAATTCAAGCTAAGCATAAAAGGAGAGACACTTAAGCTTCAAAACCCAAGAGTTCCTATGTGTGTATGTATAGAGAGATGAGGTACCTCAGGGCAAGACGAGAGAGAGAGAGAGACAGCCATTGTCCAATCCTCGCGGGCAACTTTCAATGAGAATTTTCTTTGTATTTTTTGGTAAATGACACTTTGCATCCTAAAACAATTTCAGATTCGCAATTTACACCCTAAAAATTTAAAATTTAAAATTTCACCCTCAAACACTGAAAAAAGTAGCAATGCGGTCTGTTTTTTTAAAATTAAGTAATATAAAAATAATTAAGCATAAAAATAGAAAATATAAAGATTACAGCACAAAAAATTGTCGGACAAAGTGGCAAATTTTTTATATTAGACCACAGAAAAAGTGTCATTACTCTTTTTTTTTAACAAATTATTCTCAACTATCTTTTTTTTTAACAAAATTATTCTCAACGATCTCTTTAGGTTAAGAAATCTTATATAATTAAATCAATACATATTTAACATAATAGTTATGTAATATATAGTACATTATATTTATATGAATATGAATTAGTAAATTTCATATAATCTGATATTATATTAAACAAAGAGTCTATCGAAGAAATTTTTTTTAAAAGTTTACTCTCTATAATAGAGAATTAAAGGCAAATAAAAAGTCTATTAAAAATACTCTTGTAGTCATCAATACCAATGGCTACTTATTAATGAGATGATGGGTCAAATATAAGACCTTTGTTGTCTCACTATTTGGTTCAATTCTTATATGATCCTTCACTAAGTATGCCCTAGATCATAAATCCTTGAGGGGGTGTTTGGCTAGACAATTAGGATTGGATTGGATTGAAATTTGAAGTTGAATCTCACCCAAACCAATCCAATGGAAGCAAGTCTGTCAATGAAATAGATTTTAAATCGAATCCGAGTTCATTTAACCGAATATGCATTAATATTTTAATCTATTTACACAAATCCGATTAAGTTTCTTTAAATGGATTTGAACTTTGATGCATATAAATTCGATCTGGCATATATACATACATACATACATACATATCTAATTGAGAAAATTTATTTTATATAAATACGTACTTATATTATTAATGAGATTTATATGAAATTAAACAAAAATTATTGAATAAAATGATTGATCGATTAAATTCGGTTGAAAGTTAACTTAAATTTGATAAAATTATTAATTTTTTATGAAATTTTGTTAGGATTCAAATTTTCAGATCGAAACGGATAATCGAATCAGATATCCAATTATTAACGGATGTTGATATGGAATAAGATTTTAAAATTCGTCGGATAAACGGATTATATTTGACATTCAAATTTTTTATCACATTTTAATCTAGAAAAATCTAAATCAGATCCAGATCCAAATTCAAATTCGTTGACAATCCTAAATGGCTAACGGGGGGAAAAGATCTTTTTTTTTTCTATCCAATCTTCTATTTTGATATTATTTTTGTGAACTGCGGATCCCATGCACTATGCCACCTAAATGATTGCTAAAGGCACATCAATTTGACTCTGACTCATCAAGATTTTCTTTAATTTATGTCGATCCAAGTGGAGCAGGTACATTATTTTTTGTAGCATAGAATTGCAGTTCATTTTCTATTCCACCCTCTTGGTCTTGGTGGGTTAACATTATCACACATAGATGGGTAATGGAGTGCCGTAGATGTCGGGTCCTGGATAACTCGGATTATAACTATCTCAAATTTGGAATATGTGGAACCCTTGGACAATTTTAACCCAATCCCTACTTTTTACCTACCTTTATCCAAGCAAACAAACACCCTGACAGTTTTTTAAGTATTCAATAGATTCTCTTTCCTCTCAACCGTACAAAATCTAAAATTAATGAAATAAGTGATGTGATATATCTAAAGCTTCCTCATATTACTTCATCGCGTTGAATTGTTTTCGCATTCAATGTTTTATTAAAAAAAATGAATTCAAAATTAATATTTAATTGAGAAAATTTCAGCCACACCCTTCTATTTTAACATATCTTCAAGAACACCCCCTTTATTTTTTGAATCTTCACTGACACCATTGTCAGATTAAAAGTATTAACTAAAATGCAATTTTACTAAATTGCTCATTATATATTTTAGAAAAAAGGTCATCCACACCCTTTCTAGATAAAAATATTTTTAATGAGATTCTCTCTATTTTCTAAATTTTTTTACCTATTAAAATTTTGATCAATTAAAATTCTGATAGAGCTAATTAAAATTTATTTTTTATATATTAAAATTTGAGTAGACTAAAAATTATATTTTTTTAATATTAAAATTTGATTTGATTAAAATTATATTCGAGGCTCAAATTAAATTTTAATCAACTCGCATTAAATTTTAATTGATCCTATTTTTTATTCATAAAAAATATAAATTTTAATTAACTTAAATTTTAATACGTAAAAAATAAATTTAAATCAAATTTTAATAAATAAAAAAAATAAATTTTAATTGATTTGAAATGAATTTTAATCACGACTAACAGCTCAAGTAAAGCTCAAATTGACTCGAATTTTAATACGTAAAAAAAGACTTTTAATAAGCTCAAATTTTAGTACATAAAACAAATAAAATTTAATCAACTCGAATTGAATTTTAATCGACTTAAATTGTAATGTAAAAAAAATGTTAATTAGCTCAAATTTTAATATCCAGAAAATTGAATTTTAATCAAATTTTATGTAGAAAGATTGTTTGAGATTTATATAGGGATAATTTTGGTATTTGAGATAATTTATTTTTGTTATAAATGGTAGTTTAATGGTAGAGGGTTCAGTGGTATTTAAATATAAACTAGAAAGGATGTCAATAATATTTTTGATAATAAATGGAGTGTCTTTGAAGATATAATAAACTAGAATGAGTGTGACTAAAATTTTCCCAATTTAATTTAATTTAAAATCAAAACTCAAAGTGGTCAACTAGTAAAAGTGTAAAACAAACGTTTATGTAGCATTAAATGTGGTCAACTTATGATATATGATCACTAGTTATGTCGTCTTCAACACGAGAGTGGATACTCTTGGTTACAACTTACGAGTAGGTAGCTAGAGCCTTCTTTTTTTTTTTTCAAACTTGGAATCATCTTGATCTTGGACTCATAAATCTCAAATACATATAATCACTTATCTTCTATACGTATATATTGTAATCGATTTCATTTGATAAAAAGACTTACACCACATTGGATCAAAAGAAAAAAGGGAGAATAAAACACTACTGCAAAAGTTAGATTGATCCAAATTAGTGGGAAAACCAACACAATAGTAATAATCAAAGAAGCACACCAATAGTGAAATCGAAAGTCCAATTTCTTTAAAAGGATGCCACTGCCATGTTTAAAATATTTTCTAGTTTACCATTAAAGTCTTCTCATGCATCATATGAGCGAGGGTTCCCAACTAAGTTTCGTCACTGATATTTGAGTTTGACGTTGGGGCTGTAGTGGTGGTTGTGATAGTCCGTAACTCTTTCAGAAATTTCGGCAAACATGAGGTGGCTGTGGTATAAATTCAATTCAAGACAATACCAAATGCAATCCAGTACTGTACGAATTCAGACCCACAAAATAGATCTGGCACAAAATTTCATCACAAAGAAAAACAAAAAAAAAACCCGTAATTCTTCTCCAGCTACCCAACTGTGTGTGAGGGCTTAGTTTGTCAAAACATTCAAATTCGTCATCATTGAGAGGGGGTTTCTAGACAGTAGCTTGTTGGCATCATTAACATGGGTGTGCAAAAACCATGAAATTGTACATTTTCTAACTGTACAAACCTTGTAATTGTAAATATCAAGGCCTATAAATAAATTCTTGATTAGCGGACAAATGGGTGTGAAATATTCACAAAACAATTGTAAATCAAACAAAGAAAATACCTGAGCAGCTATTGGATGTCCCTGAAGATGGTTGGGCAACGGCACAAAGATAGAGGGGGGAAGAGGCTATTGTCGCTGTTATTTTCACGAATAGCCGAACCAAACTCCAGTCTATCTGGCAACGAAATGAAGAACGTAATCAACAATGAATCCACAACAAAACATATAAACTAGAGTCTGTAAGCGGTGCTTGTAGTGAAGTGAAGGGGAGCGAGATAGACCGAGAAAGGGACAGCAACTTGGCTATCAGCAAAAAAGAATATGGAAGGAGTGAATGAATTAAGTTAGGCATAGTTTGGTGGGAAATTTGCTTCCGAATTTAGGCGTGACTATGGAAGTCCAAGAGAGAGAGCTGCTAGCCATGAATGGGAAGAGCATTAATTTGGCAATCATAATAGAACGTGTTTTGGGCGGGAAAATAAATTTTAGGAATGAATTTGATCTCTTTGATCAATATTTTTTAGTTAATATGAGTCACAAAAAATTAGGGGATAATCTTAACTTGTAAGAACACTCAAATCTCAATTTACGCCCTTAAAATTTAAAAATGTTAATTGACACTCTAAAAGATATAAATACATATTAATGTACACATGAGACTAATTGTCATCTATTTAGTTATTAAAAAAGTTTGAATTAATTATAAATTATACCCCTTAAAGTTTAAATATTTCACATTTATGATTGAAAAAGAATTTCATCTATTAATACTCATTAAATAGCNACACTCTAAAAGATATAAATACATATTAATGTGACTTATGACTAACTGTCATCTATTTAGTTATTAAAAAAGTTTGAATTACTTATAAATTATACTCCTTAAAGTTTAAATATTTCACATTTATGATTGAAAAAGAATTTCATCTATTAATACTCATTAAATAGCTTTCAATTGTATCGTGTCATAATATTTTCGTATCGTGTTCGAGTTATTAGCACAAAAAATATTTTCATGTCGAGTTAATTGGATTGTGTCATATATTTAACATTTACGACAATTCATATAATACGATTTAATNAGACCTTTGTTGTCTCACTATTTGGTTCAATTCTTATATGATCCTTCACTAAGTATGCCCTAGATCATAAATCCTTGAGGGGGTGTTTGGCTAGACAATTAGGATTGGATTGGATTGAAATTTGAAGTTGAATCTCACCCAAACCAATCCAATGGAAGCAAGTCTGTCAATGAAATAGATTTTAAATCGAATCCNCTATTTAATATTTTTTTAAATTAAAAAATATATATTTTTTGTCTATAATACTTGTTAAATAACTATTTTCTGTCTAAAGTTGTATTATTCGTGTCTAACTTTAATTTGATTGGACACTCAAAAGATTTGTGTNCGATTTAATATTTTTTTAAAATTAAAAAATATCTATTTTTTGTCTATAATACTTGTTAAATAACTATTTTCTGTCTAAAGTTGTATTATTCGTGTCTAACTTTAATTTGATTGGACACTCAAAAGATTTGTGTCTAACTGTAGGCAAAAACTAGGTATTTTATAATTTTTTAAAAATTTTGATATTTTTTTTTATTGATTCGAACACGACACAAAGATTTATATAATAAAGTACAATACAATTTAAATCTCAAAAAATAAATAAAATGACTTTTGTTATTCGCATTTGAGATCTTTTTCAATTTTATTTTAAAGTTAATTCGACGGCTAATATTAACATTCCAAATTTAATAGAGAAAATAAGGTCATAAGAGTGTGTTTGAAGTGACTTTTTAAAAGTGATAATATCATGCTCAAAGTGTGTATTTAAACATGAGAGTAAAGGGGATAAGNAGATTTGAATCTAGAAAAATCTAAATCAGATCCAGATCCAAATTCAAATTCGTTGACAATCCTAAATGGTTAACGGGGGGGAAAGGATCTTTTTTTTTTCTATCCAATCTTCTATTTTGATATTATTTTTGTGAACTGCGGATCCCATGCACTATGCCACCAAAATGATTGCTAAAGGCACATCAATTTGACTCTAACTCATCAAGATTTTCTTTAATTTATGTCGATCCAGGTACATTATTTTTTGTAGCATAGAATTGCAGTTCATTTTCTATTCCACCCTCTTGGTCTTGGTGGGTTAACATTATCACACATAGATGGGTAATGGAGTGCCGTAGATGTCGGGTCCTNATGCAAACACACCTTAAGTAAACTTCTTTTACCTTGGCAGTGGCTAACAAACTTTTTTTTTTTTAATTCAATGGTCAGAAGTGTTTAAATTAATTTATATGCATTTCGATTAATCTTTTCCTTGGTTTGGTTTGGTCATCCACAACGAGAAGAGTATTCATGGGGATAAATTCTTTGTAATCTAACACTAAGGACTTATCAAGATTCGAACTTAAGACGTCTGAATTTATTACTCGTCTCTCTTACTACTTGAACTACCTTTTAAAATTGTAACAAACAAACTTCAAAAAAAATAAAACTAAGAAAAATAGACTTTGAGGAAGAAAAATAAATACATATACCGATGGTACTACAAGAGATATAGATAAATTGAAATTAACTTCAAACGAACATAATAAAATTTATATAATCAACACAAAATAAATAAGATAAAGACTTTTTTGAGTTAAGTATAGTAACTTACTTAAAAGGAAGGGACCGTGATCTATCCATATATATAAAATAAACAAATTAGTAGGGAGAAAAAATTCCTTTCTATTTTTTAAAGAGTAATGCTTATTTTTCTATTGGAATAGAGAGACTTATTGGAATGGCCAAGAATATTTCACTTACTATTGGAGAAAAAAAAAGTTTGTACGATGATAATGAGATTTAGGCATAATGGTTATTAATTTTTAGAGTAATGATACACAAATTTAAAATTTNATGTCACCACTATCCCTATCGCCTCACCACCACCCTTCATAACCATCACCACTACCACCAACATCGCCATTGTCATCGTCACCACCCCACCACCACTACCATCACTCATTCTCACTCTCTCCTCTATATTTGTAATTTTATTTTAAATATAAATATAAATATATTTATTATTCACTTTTTTTTATTACTTTGTGCTTTCAAGCACAGACAATAACTAGTATTATGATATAATACAATTAAAAGCTATTTAACAAGCACTAATTGAAGAAATTCTTTTTGGATCATAAATATCAAATATTTAAACTTTGAGGGGTACAATTTATAATTAGTCCAAACTTTTTTAACAGCAAAATGAACGGAGTTAATCTCAGATGTACATTAATACAAATTTATATCTTTCAGAGTATAAATTAATATTTTTTAAAATTTTAAGGATGTATATGAGATTTGAGTAATCTTTAGCAATGCAAGTTAAGATTAGCTCAAAAATAAGAGATAAGATAGACCTTTGGATATACCTTATGTTTTGCCCTGAATTAATCAAAATTGCGAAAAATTCAAGATAAGTTTAAAATTCAAACTCAACTCTACTTTATTACATAGATATACAAACTTGAATAAATCTGACAACTAAAGGAAAAACAATTGAAATGAACGTAAAATCACACTACATATGTAGCTTACATTAGAAAAAAATACATTGGTTCACGACACTCAATTTTACTATGATATTTTTTTAGAATATTTTACTGATAATTATTATATCATACCTCAAACGAAAGAATAAGTGAACAATGACACTATCATAATCTAGTTTTTATGATGGTAACTAATTTAGTTTTGGATTGTACGACTCTAATGAATTTTTATAATAGCATTGTGTGGTAGTTGATTTTGAAAGGTCCTAAATGGCTAAAAATTTGTCATTAAAGATACTTAGATGACTAAAACTGTTGAATCAAATTATTGATTATAGAGTTATTTAGCTCCTCTTAGTATAAAATTTTGGTTCCATCCCTGAACTTAGAATGCATAACCTTTCGTGGACTTTACAATATGAGGGTTACTAGTTCTGATAACAATTAAAACGTTTCAAATTCATATTGTGCAATATTATTTATTTTGTTGTGGCACTTGCCTCAAATTGAGGAAGGAGCATATAGATTAGATTGACGGCTTGAACAAAGCCTCCAAATTCGGCATGTGGCCCTCGGGCTGGCTTGAAAGCCAACGGCCCATTGGCTCATGGGCAGGACCAACTCATAGCATGATAATCCAAGGCTTGTCTGATTGGCTATCTTGGACGGTGATAATCAATTTAATTCATACTCATGTTTGAGAACTCATGATTGAATTTTTAACTCAAACACGAGGTTTAAAGATCCTTTAAACTACTTTCTCCAAATCCTGGACACCAATCCCCCCAAACGCAGAAAACAAACAGGGCCTTAAGGTGTGTTTGATTTAGGCATTAGAAAGGACTAAATAGAATAAATTTGTTTATTTCATATCCATTCATTCAGACCTTGGACTAATTATAGTGATAATATATCCTTATTTAATGTTTGGTTTAAATATTAAAAAATAATAGATCCCATGTTTATTCTATCCAATACTTTATTTGGATAGAATATTGAATGATAGTATAAATACTAGATTACTAAAAAACCCTCAAGATAATTATATTCTAGAGATTCTTAAAAATAAAAATGTCTTTTACTAAAACATATCCTAATCGGACTATTTAAACCCACTAAATAAGTGAGTTTATTTAAGGTGTATGTGGTTATAAATGCACTATTCATCCGGACCTGGATTATTTCTAAGTGATAATATCATGCTCAAAGTGTGTATTTAAACATGAGAGTAAAGGGGATAAGGTGGACCAAGACATTTTTTTTCAATCCTTCTTTTTTAATATCTAAAGCAAACACACCTTAAGTAAACTTCTTTTACCTTGACAGTGGCTAACAGACTTTTTTTTTTTTTTAATTCAACGGTCGGAAGTGTTTAAATTAATTTATATGCATTTCGATTAATCTTTTCCTCAGTTTAGTTTGGTCATCCACAACGAGACGAGTATTCATGGGGATAAATTCTTTGTAATCTAACACTAAGGGCTTATCAAGATTCGAACTTAAGACGTCTGAATTTATTACTCGTCTCTCTTACTACTTGAACTACCTTTTAAAATTGTAACAAACAAACTTCAAAAAAAATAAAACTAAGAAAAATAGACTTTGAGGAAGAAAAATAAATACATATACCGATGGTACTACAAGAGATATAGATAAATTGAAATTAACTTCAAACGAACATAATAAAATTTATATAATCAACACAAAATAAATAAGATAAAGACTTTTTTGAGTTAAGTATAGTAACTTACTTAAAAGGAAGGGACCGTGATCTATCCATATATATAAAATAAACAAATTAGTAGGGAGAAAAAATTCCTTTCTATTTTTTAAAGAGTAATGCTTATTTTTCTATTGGAATAGAGAGACTTATTGGAATGGCCAAGAATATTTCACTTACTATTGGAGAAAAAAAAAGTTTGTACGATGATAATGAGATTTAGGCATAATGGTTATTAATTTTTAGAGTAATGATACACAAATTTAAAATTTTAACTCGATAATATGGATATTATATTTTTCATTGATTTAGTTATGAGTTTCAGTATTTATTAGGACTTATCATTTATTTAATTGTTCAATTTTTTAAGTCAATTTTTTTTAAGTCTATTCTTAATTTTTTGAGATGAGGTCATAACTCGATGGTAAGGACTTAACTCGCGGATGGTTGCAAATTCCAATCTCATCCTCTTGACTTTGTTTTCCTTTCCCCTCTCCCCCAAACAAAAATTCTTTGAAAAAAATAGGCATAATCTTTAATAATTGTATAACTAAGTTCCATTTCACATAATTAAAACACACACATATACAAACTCTTACGGGTGATTCAGTGGTTGAGTCTCAGAAGTCTCAAATTCAATCTCTTTTTAAACTCCTTGAGGGCTACTCACCCATATTCCTAAAAGAACATGTTCTAACCAAACTCATGCCACGATAAATTAAGAGAGAATAATCGAGGCAATCAGAACCACCTTCTAAAAAAAAAAAAAACACACACACACACACATATCTATATAATAAGATAGCTCATAACTTGAATTTTTATGCCTTACACTTTTTTTCTCCCAAAAATATCATATCACTCATTTCTATCACACGCCTAATTATTTAATATTTGATTAATTTATAGTTGAATATAATTTTTATTTCAAATATTATGCATACGCGATAGTATACATATGTTGAGAAAATTTTATCAAATTACGTATTTTAAAACATTATTATTTAATATTGTGAAATAGATTTTTTTAGGCGTTCAAATTTTATGTTTCATCGTGACTTCGGACACAATAAATATATATACCCAAATTTGAGTCGGACTAAAATTGGAAATGTGGACAGCCTGCCAGAATGGTCAGCGGTCAGTTTGGATGCTTAACCTTTGCATGTGGCGTGCACGTGAACGTTCTTCATTACTCGCTACATTAACACACGTAATGTAAGCAATGTAACAGCCTGACTTGTCGCCTATCAGGCTATCAATAAGCAACTGTGTGTGTTACCAAAACCATGTGCCCCTGTTTTTTTTACTCAAACAAAAAACTATAATTCACAATTAAATGGCGCAACGTGCATGAGATTACGGCCAGAAGGTGACGACAATGGTTGTCTCACTTCATTCACCACCCACCACCCCCTGCCACCATCTTTTGGCGAGGGGCCGATTTGAGTTTTGAATGTTAGAATTACAGCAAATGATAAGATTGTGATCGCTTATCTCTTTTAAATTTCTTGTACATGACATGAATTATAACCTCCAGCAATTAATCATTGTGTTTTGTCGACTTTATTTCAGATATGAGTAAAATTAGTTATTGATTTTATTAGAATTTTTTCATTTAATGTTTGAGTTTGAATTTCTACGGTTACGACAATTCAGTAGAATTAAATTTACTTTTCGACGTCCAACGAGCATATGATGATATCTTATGTTTGGCCCCAACGTAAAATTCGGTGGAGTTTCTTGCAAATAGTATTGTAGTGTTGAGGTACAATGCTTCCTAACGGATAGATAGAGTGACATATCTATATATCCATTTGTTATTTACCAAAAAAAAAAATTAATTAATTTTATATTAAAATAGAACAATCTTTCTACATTAATGCAACATGCAGAAAATCTGAAAAAAATAAAAATAAACCATGCAATTATCTTTGATGAGGATATGAGAACAATAAAATGAGTACAACCCTAAGATTTGGCCTTGTTAATACTATTCTCATATTCAAATTAACAAACTCAAGCACACAGAATTTCACNTGTTATATTTTTCATTGATTTAGTTATGAGTTTCAGTATTTATTAGGACTTATCATTTATTTAATTGTTCAATTTTTTAAGTCAATTTTTTTTAAGTCTATTCTTAATTTTTTGAGATGAGGTCATAACTCGATGGTAAGGACTTAACTCGCGGATGGTTGCAAATTCCAATCTCATCCTCTTGACTTTGTTTTCCTTTCCCCTCTCCCCCAAACAAAAATTCTTTGAAAAAAATAGGCATAATCTTTAATAATTGTATAACTAAGTTCCATTTCACATAATTAAAACACACACATATACAAACTCTTGCAGGTGATTCAGTGGTTGAGTCTCAGAAATCTCAAATTCAATCTCTTTTTAAACTCCTTGAGGGCTACTCACNTACGGGTGATTCAGTGGTTGAGTCTCAGAAGTCTCAAATTCAATCTCTTTTTAAACTCCTTGAGGGCTACTCACCCATATTCCTAAAAGAACATGTTCTAACCAAACTCATGCCACGATAAATTAAGAGAGAATAATCGAGGCAATCAGAACCACCTTCTAAAAAAAAAAAAAACACACACACACACACATATCTATATAATAAGATAGCTCATAACTTGAATTTTTATGCCTTACACTTTTTTTCTCCCAAAAATATCATATCACTCATTTCTATCACACGCCTAATTATTTAATATTTGATTAATTTATAGTTGAATATAATTTTTATTTCAAATATTATGCATACGCGATAGTATACATATGTTGAGAAAATTTTATCAAATTACGTATTTTAAAACATTATTATTTAATATTGTGAAATAGATTTTTTTAGGCGTTCAAATTTTATGTTTCATCGTGACTTCGGACACAATAAATATATATACCCAAATTTGAGTCGGACTAAAATTGGAAATGTGGACAGCCTGCCAGAATGGTCAGCGGTCAGTTTGGATGCTTAACCTTTGCATGTGGCGTGCACGTGAACGTTCTTCATTACTCGCTACATTAACACACGTAATGTAAGCAATGTAACAGCCTGACTTGTCGCCTATCAGGCTATCAATAAGCAACTGTGTGTGTTACCAAAACCATGTGCCCCTGTTTTTTTTACTCAAACAAAAAACTATAATTCACAATTAAATGGCGCAACGTGCATGAGATTACGGCCAGAAGGTGACGACAATGGTTGTCTCACTTCATTCACCACCCACCACCCCCTGCCACCATCTTTTGGCGAGGGGCCGATTTGAGTTTTGAATGTTAGAATTACAGCAAATGATAAGATTGTGATCGCTTATCTCTTTTAAATTTCTTGTACATGACATGAATTATAACCTCCAGCAATTAATCATTGTGTTTTGTCGACTTTATTTCAGATATGAGTAAAATTAGTTATTGATTTTATTAGAATTTTTTCATTTAATGTTTGAGTTTGAATTTCTACGGTTACGACAATTCAGTAGAATTAAATTTACTTTTCGACGTCCAACGAGCATATGATGATATCTTATGTTTGGCCCCAACGTAAAATTCGGTGGAGTTTCTTGCAAATAGTATTGTAGTGTTGAGGTACAATGCTTCCTAACGGATAGATAGAGTGACATATCTATATATCCATTTGTTATTTACCAAAAAAAAAAATTAATTAATTTTATATTAAAATAGAACAATCTTTCTACATTAATGCAACATGCAGAAAATCTGAAAAAAATAAAAATAAACCATGCAATTATCTTTGATGAGGATATGAGAACAATAAAATGAGTACAACCCTAAGATTTGGCCTTGTTAATACTATTCTCATATTCAAATTAACAAACTCAAGCACACAGAATTTCACAAGAAAAAATAAAAAAACAAATAATAAAAGTTCCAACCAATTCAAAATCATTAACACTTCTTGATTTATTCTTCCAGTTCAAACAATGTTTGCAAAAGAATAGAATCTACAAAATCAAAGTGACAACAATGGATTCTGTTAGAATGCTCTTATTTCAACAAATCATTTACAAGTGCCAGCCTTCTCCAACAGAAAGACCCGGCCGCGATGGATCGTGTTACGTGTGAGAAATGTTGCACAAATTTAATTGACTTTCTACATATCCTTTTCCTATTTTTTTTTTTTGTTCAATCAGAACTTTCTTACATAATCACAATTAAACACTTCTTTCATGTGGGATAAGACTGATCCTCCCCAAAGCACGGGAGTCTCGTACACTGGGCTATAAGACCTATCTTTCAAATTTCAACTCCCTCCACCTGGTCTTCTGAATATTTGAGGAGTTCAGCCTGATGCTTGCCATGCTGCTTAGATTGTTGCTGAGACCAGTGGCCATGTGCTGCCAAGACTCTGTCCAAGAGCTCCTGAGGCACTGGCTCTCCCCTTCTTTGCTGGGGGGAGATGCTAGCTGTGTGGACCAAAGTTTTCCATTTATCCTGAATACATCACATGGAAAAATAGTTAGTTAACTAAAATAGATTTCCAACACCGGTTCATATTAGAAATAGAGTCGATCCAAAACACCCATGTGGTCCCCATCCCAAACAATCATGAAGGATAATAACAAAAATAATCAACAGAACATTTTTGTGTTCAACTCTTGAACCTGAACGATCACAATTGCTCATTGGCCCAAACAGTATGTCGCCAGTTCAAAACCGGGAAGTAGACTCTCCCTTTGTGGGGGG
>CAUOFW020000725.1:244347-277036 GCA_963454935.2 Ilex paraguariensis | reverse complement strand
GGGGGGGGGGGGGTTACGGCTGCCTACCGCTTATTCTGCTACAGAAAGGAGCCTAGCGCATTGGGTACGATTTTTTAACATGCTTGTGTGCCAAAGAAACTAGTTTGTATTGGTTTTCCCCAGGCCTCACTAAAGACCTGTCTTACTTGGAGAATGAAATAGAAGGGTATGGGAAGGAGCATTGCCAAGCTTTCGGGATAGTGACTATTTCTTTATGATCTTTCTTTCTTTCTATAAGAAGAAGATGTACAGCCAAATCTACTATATTATGAGATGACTATCACTGTTCTCAGGAATAGCCATGTACCTCCCACAGCCAGTCTTACACTCACTGCCAATGTTGTTGCTAACGATAATTGTCATTCAGATAAATTGCACATTCTCCTTTTAGATATAAATTGATAGTCCCATATGTAAGAAGATCACAAAAGTGACGGATATTCTCATACCTTCAGGTCCACATAAGTTCGACGATTTGCACTATCAAAAGCACGCATTTTAACATCACGCCACCTGCAGAATCAGTAGACAGTCAGAAATCCCTAACCACACAACAGAAAAGAATCTCTTCACTGAACAAAAAAGACAAGACGATCAGTTGTGCAAACTCAGAGCCTGCTAACTGCCATGCACATCCCACCGGTAGGGAGGAGAGTGGAGGGAGCATGGAATTAAGGCAAAAGCAAGATGGTATATATACGCACCGCCCTGTTCCAAGTTTCTCTACTGCTTCAACCAGTGCTTCTACTTCTGACACAGAAAAAGGCCTCCTAGTTCTACGCTGTGAAAGCTCTGAATGCTTAGCCTTTTGGTTCATGGGAACCACAGCATGTGCCTCAACAGTTATCGGTGGAATGGCAACCAAGGCTTTACAATCTGGCACTATTCCATCCGTTATTACATTAGCAGGGGCAGGAACTAACTCATGATGACTCTCAACATGGTTGTCCATATTAGTCACCGGAGGAGGATCAGATGAGGCATTGGGGCACCCTAACTCCAGAATGGGACTGTCTGGGGACCTGAAGATAAAGCAATATGATATCAACGAAAATAACTAAAACACTAGCACCTCTGAACTGAATGGATGTAAAAAGAAATAATAATAATAATAATGTCATTCCTATGTGATAAGAAAGCTTGTATCCCACATCGAATAATTAGGACCACCAAGGTTGATTTATACACTTGAGGGGCCACTCCGATATGGTGCAACAAGAAACAAACATTTACAGCACATAGAAATACCTGGGTGATTGTTGATGTGCCTCACATGACACCGAAAGAGGAGGATCTTTAACAGGTGGAGAAGTTGGGGAGATACAAGGCTCCAGTGTAAAACCCAGAGTATCAAGGTTGCCACTACAAGAAATACNATATATACCCAAATTTGAGTCGGACTAAAATTGGAAATGTGGACAGCCTGCCAGAATGGTNTTTAACAGGTGGAGAAGTTGGGGAGATACAAGGCTCCAGTGTAAAACCCAGAGTATCAAGGTTGCCACTACAAGAAATACCAGTCTGCAGCAGAGTTCTGTTGTCCTCCCTAACCTTCTTCCCTTGAAGAAGTACCCCTACATGTAATCCCCCACCAAGGATAGCAGTCACTGTTTCCATAACTGTCCTCTGCTTAGAACACAAAANGTCAGCGGTCAGTTTGGATGCTTAACCTTTGCATGTGGCGTGCACGTGAACGTTCTTCATTACTCGCTACATTAACACACGTAATGTAAGCAATGTAACAGCCTGACTTGTCGCCTATCAGGCTATCAATAAGCAACTGTGTGTGTTACCAAAACCATGTGCCCCTGTTTTTTTTACTCAAACAAAAAACTATAATTCACAATTAAATGGCGCAACGTGCATGAGATTACGGCCAGAAGGTGACGACAATGGTTGTCTCACTTCATTCACCACCCACCACCCCCTGCCACCATCTTTTGGCGAGGGGCCGATTTGAGTTTTGAATGTTAGAATTACAGCAAATGATAAGATTGTGATCGCTTATCTCTTTTAAATTTCTTGTACATGACATGAATTATAACCTCCAGCAATTAATCATTGTGTTTTGTCGACTTTATTTCAGATATGAGTAAAATTAGTTATTGATTTTATTAGAATTTTTTCATTTAATGTTTGAGTTTGAATTTCTACGGTTACGACAATTCAGTAGAATTAAATTTACTTTTCGACGTCCAACGAGCATATGATGATATCTTATGTTTGGCCCCAACGTAAAATTCGGTGGAGTTTCTTGCAAATAGTATTGTAGTGTTGAGGTACAATGCTTCCTAACGGATAGATAGAGTGACATATCTATATATCCATTTGTTATTTACCAAAAAAAAAAATTAATTAATTTTATATTAAAATAGAACAATCTTTCTACATTAATGCAACATGCAGAAAATCTGAAAAAAATAAAAATAAACCATGCAATTATCTTTGATGAGGATATGAGAACAATAAAATGAGTACAACCCTAAGATTTGGCCTTGTTAATACTATTCTCATATTCAAATTAACAAACTCAAGCACACAGAATTTCACAAGAAAAAATAAAAAAACAAATAATAAAAGTTCCAACCAATTCAAAATCATTAACACTTCTTGATTTATTCTTCCAGTTCAAACAATGTTTGCAAAAGAATAGAATCTACAAAATCAAAGTGACAACAATGGATTCTGTTAGAATGCTCTTATTTCAACAAATCATTTACAAGTGCCAGCCTTCTCCAACAGAAAGACCCGGCCGCGATGGATCGTGTTACGTGTGAGAAATGTTGCACAAATTTAATTGACTTTCTACATATCCTTTTCCTATTTTTTTTTTTTNGAGCCTAGCGCATTGGGTACGATTTTTTAACATGCTTGTGTGCCAAAGAAACTAGTTTGTATTGGTTTTCCCCAGGCCTCACTAAAGACCTGTCTTACTTGGAGAATGAAATAGAAGGGTATGGGAAGGAGCATTGCCAAGCTTTCGGGATAGTGACTATTTCTTTATGATCTTTCTTTCTTTCTATAAGAAGAAGATGTACAGCCAAATCTACTATATTATGAGATGACTATCACTGTTCTCAGGAATAGCCATGTACCTCCCACAGCCAGTCTTACACTCACTGCCAATGTTGTTGCTAACGATAATTGTCATTCAGATAAATTGCACATTCTCCTTTTAGATATAAATTGATAGTCCCATATGTAAGAAGATCACAAAAGTGACGGATATTCTCATACCTTCAGGTCCACATAAGTTCGACGATTTGCACTATCAAAAGCACGCATTTTAACATCACGCCACCTGCAGAATCAGTAGACAGTCAGAAATCCCTAACCACACAACAGAAAAGAATCTCTTCACTGAACAAAAAAGACAAGACGATCAGTTGTGCAAACTCAGAGCCTGCTAACTGCCATGCACATCCCACCGGTAGGGAGGAGAGTGGAGGGAGCATGGAATTAAGGCAAAAGCAAGATGGTATATATACGCACCGCCCTGTTCCAAGTTTCTCTACTGCTTCAACCAGTGCTTCTACTTCTGACACAGAAAAAGGCCTCCTAGTTCTACGCTGTGAAAGCTCTGAATGCTTAGCCTTTTGGTTCATGGGAACCACAGCATGTGCCTCAACAGTTATCGGTGGAATGGCAACCAAGGCTTTACAATCTGGCACTATTCCATCCGTTATTACATTAGCAGGGGCAGGAACTAACTCATGATGACTCTCAACATGGTTGTCCATATTAGTCACCGGAGGAGGATCAGATGAGGCATTGGGGCACCCTAACTCCAGAATGGGACTGTCTGGGGACCTGAAGATAAAGCAATATGATATCAACGAAAATAACTAAAACACTAGCACCTCTGAACTGAATGGATGTAAAAAGAAATAATAATAATAATAATGTCATTCCTATGTGATAAGAAAGCTTGTATCCCACATCGAATAATTAGGACCACCAAGGTTGATTTATACACTTGAGGGGCCACTCCGATATGGTGCAACAAGAAACAAACATTTACAGCACATAGAAATACCTGGGTGATTGTTGATGTGCCTCACATGACACCGAAAGAGGAGGATCTTTAACAGGTGGAGAAGTTGGGGAGATACAAGGCTCCAGTGTAAAACCCAGAGTATCAAGGTTGCCACTACAAGAAATACCAGTCTGCAGCAGAGTTCTGTTGTCCTCCCTAACCTTCTTCCCTTGAAGAAGTACCCCTACATGTAATCCCCCACCAAGGATAGCAGTCACTGTTTCCATAACTGTCCTCTGCTTAGAACACAAAACGCACTTATGAGATTCAGGAAGCTTTATCACTGCAACAACATTACAGATCAAATATGATACCAACACAATAAACCTCATTCAGTATTCCCATATCCCAACTTACGTATAAGTCCTATAATGTCATGTCCATGTGAGGAAGAGGATCAGGATCCCACTTGAGATGCACCCACTTTGGTATATGACGAGTACATTACTTCAGTTATTAACAACTTCGGCATTTCATTTTACCAAAGTCTATGGACATTAAATAACAAATGGGTAAGTGTTTGCTAAACGAGCTTGTAATATGGTGGCACCTAACCTTTTCCTGAAGGCTGACATGGAATAAGAAATTAATGAAGAGAGGAGTAAGTCAATTCCCTCGATGGTAGAACTTGAAGGTAACAACAAGAATACCAGCATAACTTATATAAATGGGAAAATAGTATAACAGCTTTCCCAAATTGCGAATTAGTGAAAGGAATTTAATTCACCCAAATCATCCCCATATATAACCGAAAGAGGTCTAAGCCCAAATGCATGGTATTTATGTCTTATGCAACTCATGAGATTAAGGATCTACACTGCATACTGTATGAAACANTCTTCGATGTCCAACGAGCATATGATGATATCTTATGTTTGGCCCCAACGTAAGATTCGGTGGAGTTTCTTGTAAATAGTATTGTGATGTTGAGGGACAATGCTTCCTAACGGATATGTAGAGTGACATATCTATATATCCATTTGTTATTTACCAAAAAAAAAAAATTAATTAATTTTATATTAAAATAGAACAATCTTTCTACATTAATGCAACATGCAGAAAATCTGAAAANCATAACGCATGTAAGTAACTCATCGAAGCCACAGCAACAACTTAGTCAAATAAATAACAATTTCACCACCATGTGAATTATTGGAGTGAAAAGATGCTTGATGGCCTTTAGTAGAAGATGGCAATCCTCTTGCTGCACAAAAAACCAAACAAATATCATTTAGGAAACCTGTGGAATACCAAGAATATTTCAACCGAAACATAAAAGAGAAGCAAGAACCTCGGTGAAAGAATGCAGCTGAAGCATTTTTGGCTCCCATTATGTTCTTCTTGGGTGAATTAGATATGCTTTCACTACTAGCCTCCTGATTATACATAACTCTTGAGCTATGGTCAAACAATTTCCTCCTCTTAGAAGGAGCTTCATGTTGACATCTTTCAAGTGTGTAAATGGCTTTCCTACTGCGGTATATGGGCTTTGTTCCCCGATCTAAAGATGCCAAAATAATTGAATTTAAGGCAAGAAATTTCCGTAAAGTTGAACTTACATGCAAATGAACTGTAAAACTTCAAATTTACTATACTCCCACCAAAAAGTAAGAGCCATCACTTACCAATGTTAGAAATTTCATAATCCTTCAATTTTGGAGCTACTTTCCAGTATTTAGTTGTCAGCATCTTCCTTATTCGTCGGTATCCAATACGTGTTTGCGGCCTAAAGGCCCGTTTCTTGGTGCTAGATTGGTTGCACCTAAAAGAATTTTCATCATCATCTCTACTACCTAACTTTACATCATCCCTATGCTTAGCAAAAGAAGCATTAGGAACGGGGTCACTATACAAGGGCAACTGTACACTACCCTGTGAATTAACGAGTGTGTGAGTATTTGCACAAATCTCCATGGGATCCTTGGTGTTAGGCGCAGTCAAATCAATGGTCGGCTTCCATGTAGCCTCTACCTGTCTTTCTATTTCATTATCTATCTTACAGCCAAATGATTCCCCATCATCTGAGCAGCCTCCCTCTGCTTTATTAGGAAAATTTTCATGAGCATTCTTACTTCCACAGATTTCCCCGTTCACATCACAACCAGCAGACAAACCAACTTTCTTCGTGAAATTAGGACTAGTAACATTGGAAGTGCGTTCCAAAATAGAATCATTCTCTCCAAGAGGGAATTCTTTCAATTCTGACTTTAAATTGCAATCCTCAGCTGAAAATTTAGGGATAAATTCACTCTCTATGAAGCTTCCCTGATCAAGGCAATCAGATCTCAAAGCTTGACCTTCTTCTATTAGTTCCTGTTTAAGACCATCTTTATGGAGAAAAAGCTGATCATTTCCTTCTGCAGCATTACTGGAAGCAGAACTTTCGCTCTCCTGCAGCAATTTGCCAGCTACAGCTGCCAGTAATTCGAATGCACAAATTTGGCTATCCTCCACTGTTTGCTTACGTGAACCCTTCCTCTAAATTAATAAACAAGGGGTATACATGTAAGTTTTTAAGCACACAACCAACAAATGGTATGATAAGGGAAAAACATTATTGTAATATATGCTTACTCTAACTGATCTTGGAGCTCTAGGTATAAGAGGGAGACCGTAACCATTGAATCCATGATCGAGCCTCTTCTTTAACACCATATCTCATGCATAAATGCCAATAAGTGATCATCAATTGTGATGAAGTACTGTTACCAGATAGACCTCAGCCTACAAAATCAGATACGAATAAATACATATAAGTTATGTATTGATGTATCACCACATATTTCATCTCACTCGACAAGGTACAACCGTATAGATGATTCAAAAACTCAAAAAACAAAGCTTTTAAATGATACTAGAGAAGTGACATTTAAAATGGTGATTTGCCACTTTGGATAATTCTCAGTTTTCAAAAAAACAACACAATTTATGTAATTTTCCCTGTCAGATCTGTAATAAGAGCTGCCCGTTCAAGCAAAGATGAAAGTTCCACAAAAAAATATTTCAATGAAAAAATTCCTCAGGAGGCGTTATGTACACCTTGCCTGGATCACACAAATGTTAACTTATACCAATAGATCAGAGAGTAGATGGTTTCACTCACACTCGTCATCAAAATAGCTATTGCTTTTAAAAATTTGTCGGACATTTATTTTCGACCATCGCTACAAATCTCAAACAGAAAGATTCTACTTCCAATATTTCCTCCTCAATTGACAAGCAAAAAGGACAGAGAGTGGGGGGCAAACTGGGTTCATATAACATGTTAAAGATTTAAGGTGGTAGTTCCAAAAACGACCAGAATGAATACTTCGGAAAGAATTAGAGAAAATTATCTAAGCCTAAATTTGATCTCTATTGACTCAGACCGCTGTCCAAAAGTCTCTCTATGAAATTGGAATCGAAACTGGGAGCCCCAATTCCAAAGCAACTGTTTTATTGGAGTTAACAAATAGATAAATAATGCTTAAGAAAACCAGTTCTGCACAGCCAAACAAAGCTCATCTGTCAGTTGAATTATGATCTTGGCAATTCAAACCAGAACCTCAATTCCGAACCCATTTTGTTGTTTCACGACAGAATCTATTCTAACACGATCGAGCACACACAAACAGATTTGACGAAATCTGATCGGATCTCTGCCTGATCAAGCTGAATTTCACGAATAAACGAGTCCGATTTCTTCAATTTCAACGCAGATCCAACCAAACCTTTCCAAAACCATAATCTAAAACGACACATCCAAATCCACGACAAAATTCAAGCCAAATTCAATGATATCCCAAAATTAACTTGAAAATTTTGAGAATACAAAACATATAATCATATACTCATTTGCGTATACACAAGTAATACGATCGAATTACCTCTGCTAATACCGATCTCTGCGTTAATCATAGAAATTCTGCACAGATTCGCTTGATTTGTATAGGGATTTGAATTTACGTAACGTAAACTACTTGAGTTTTCTCTCTCTCTCTCTCTCTCAAATAGTAGTTTTTCACTTGTGGACAAAAACCCGTTGGT
The DNA here is from genome assembly GCA_963454935.2 of Ilex paraguariensis. Classification (NCBI taxonomy): domain Eukaryota; kingdom Viridiplantae; phylum Streptophyta; class Magnoliopsida; order Aquifoliales; family Aquifoliaceae; genus Ilex; species Ilex paraguariensis. Next base: position 268,974 of record CAUOFW020000725.1, on the reverse strand, counting down.
GCTTTAAACCCCACATGTAAAAAGTAAAAAATTACGGTACTAAAAATTATTTTTTATTAATAATAACATGTCAACTGTAAAGTATCCGTCTATTTTATTATTTCATTTTATTTTATTATTTTTTTATATTAAAAGCACAAATAAATCAACACAAAATCTACGATTACGATCTTCTTCTTTTTTTTTATATATGTTAGCCCCACATTTTTTATGGTACCGTAGTTTTTTCTATTTAATATTTTTTTGTATTTTAGTTAGAGATGTTGATGGGTCAAGCTCAAGGCCCAACTCATGCTACGAGTTCAGTTTAAATTAAGAGTTCAACTCTATGAGATCCAGCACTCAAAGTAGTTCATGCCCGATCAAGCTCATTAGGTTCGAGGAGCCATATCGGCTGGGGAGCATGCAAGGGTCATCCAAGAACCTCCTTCTAGTCGCCTTGGAATAAGAGTTATCTAAGAGTCTCCTCCTAGCCACCTTGGAGTAAGGGTCATCCAAGAACATCTTTTTAGCCACCTTAGAGTAAGGGTCATTCAAGAGTCTCCTCCTAACCACCTTAAAAAAATCAACACTCACCTCATTCTTTGATCGAGCCTTATAGAGAATATTGTAACTGTCTCGCCCATTGAAAATAGGCCACCACCTCCTCCGAATCCGTTATTTAATTACTATTAAGTCGTCCCAATTCGTTATGAAGCGACTATAAATTGTAAGTCTCGCAAACACTTAGAGGCATCACACTTAATCGAGAACATCTCCCCTCTCCCACTCATAGCTTGTAACTCTCTGCTCTTCCTACACACTTGAGTTAATAAAATACTCGGCGACCCTAACTATTCAAAGTGGACGTAGGTCACATTGAATGAACCACTATAAATCTTGTCTTGCTTTTATCTCTATCTCTCACTTATTAATTACTGTATTTTTTACTGTTCAATTGACAGGTGGTGTGTAAACCAATTTATACGTACCTTAACTAATTTTGTCTTCGATTCAATCAAAAGTAAGTCATCTATATCAGGACTAATCCCTCCTAATCTAAGAAAATTATCAAATTTTTCATGAGTAAATTATATATATGGCCCTTGAACTATAATTTTTATGTCAATTAAATCCCTAAATTTTTTTATTTCAATTAAAAATAAAAGTATTTAATTGAAACAATTAAAGAATTCAGGGACTTAATTGATCAAAAAAAATAAAAATTTTAAGAGTTTAATTGATACAAGAATCATAATTTAAGAGTTATATATATAGTTTAAGAGTTAAAGTGCTCAATTGATATAAAAAAAAAGTTCAAAAATTTAATTCACACAAGAGGCACAATTTGAAGGCTGTATATGCAATTTAGTCAATTTTTTATCCATATAGTCTTACCCGCCAAAAAAGGGCATTAATGCCCGGGCAATAACAGGTCACCACAAGCCTCTCTCTCTGTCTCTCTCTCGCGCGCGCACATATATATCTTGGACAGTTGGTTGGGCCAAACCACCGTCAATCTCTTGGATAGGTTTTGACACGTGGAGTGGTTCTGTTAACTGTACTTGCCTTCTCTGGTTGTCATCTTCGGACCACTGATGACGACAAAAAAAGATAGTATTTTTTTTGCGTGGATAAAATTACGTAGCTCTAAAAAAAATTGATAGGATATCAAAATTAATTAACAATCATATACTATCTTATTTCGTAGATATTAATTTAATGTATTTATAGCTATTAATTGTAACAATAATAAAATAAAAAAATAAGAATACCTTACATGTGTTATTTTTGTTGAAAAAAAAAAAGATATAGTACAAAAAAATTATTTTTTAATATTATAACTAAACTCTTTTTTCGATTATTCTAGACTCTCCTCTCCAATTCCTGTAACAACTGATACATATTTTTTTATTTTGAACAAGCAAAATAAAAAGATGAACCGGTTTGTGATAAGAACATGAGAGGAACTATTACTCATTNTTCGATTATTCTAGACTCTCCTCTCCAATTCCTGTAACAACCGATACATATTTTTTTATTTTGAACAAGCAAAATAAAAAAAAATAAAAAGATGAACCGGTTTGTGATAAGAACATGAGAGGAACTATTACTCATTATGTATTACCCTAACTTTTATTTTAATCATTTGTCTAATATACAAGTGAAAAGAAAGAAATAAAAAAAAAAGTTATGAAGATATTATTAATCTCGTGGATCGCACAAATCTCCAATTATAAAAATTTAAAAATATGATAAAATGATGTTTGTGGTGAGTAAGATTGTGCTTTGTATTTACATTAAAAAAATTATGGTAAGCTAAAACTAAGCAAATTTTATATTATTGAATACACAAAACCATATCTCAATTTTTTGAGATTGAATAAACAAACAATATTTTATTTTCAATTATATTAATTTGATTTAGTTTATTGAGTTAATCTATTACAGTCTGTGAACTTACGACAAATTCAAAGGTGCTAAGATCCAAAGTTAAGAGAGAAACAACTCATATCATACGCTAATGTCCTTAAGAAATCACTCGATGAAAAAGGAAGTGATTGAGCAATGACAATCAAGAGGTGGGCTTGGAATTAGCCATCTTTTAAAGAAAGCGTANATAGTCTGTGAACTTACGACAAATCCAAAGGTGCTAAGATCCAAAGTTAAGAGAGAAACAACTCATATCATACACTAATGTCCTTAAGAAATCACTCGATGAAAAAGGAAGTGATCGAGCAATGACAATCAAGAGGTGGGCTTGGAATTAGCCATCTTTTAAAGAAAGCGTAATAGCTCACCGGTCTAACTACATGACACCAAAAAATATATTAGGGCTCAAGTGATTCACCGAAATAATAACAGACCCAAAATTAAAATCCATCGTTAATCTTATATAATAAATAATAAACTGCATATATTAAATCCAAGAAACATTATTCTTGTGTTATTGTATTCTATTCTATCAAAGAAGATATTTACTATTCATTGTATTCTTTTATTATCTCATTTTGAGATAAATTTCGTCTCTCCATCCTGCTTTATTCTCAACACATCACTATTATTCACTTACACAATAATAAATTAACAAGTTCAAATTACCTATGTCAATTAGGTTCTTAATGTCTGGCATTTACTTATTAATCCATACCTACTTCTTTCTCTCGTACCCCTCTCTTAAAGAAAAGAAAATAAAAAATAAATTAATATTTAAAATATAAATATTACACAATCAATACTCAATTTTTGGTATTGTAGAATGTTTTCAAACACGAATTATTGCTAGTTACGTGATATACCAGATGCACTTCTCCATTCGTTTCAGCCTACTTTTGTTACTCAAAGTCAAAGAGTAATAATATTAGGAAATAGTCATCAATCTGAAGGACACAAATTATAATTAGAACACCAGCAGACCTGAAAATGAAAAAGGATAAATTTAACTGTTGTTAAAGAAAATGACTCCTCATGCCAANATCCTACTTTTGTTACTCAAAGTCAAAGAGTAATAATAATAGGGAATAGTCATCAATCTGAAGGACACAAATTATGGGGTACAATTAGAACACCAGCAGACCTGAAAATGAAAAAGGATAAATTTAACTGTTGTTAAAGAAAATGACTCCTCATGCCAAAGGCAACCATCATAGATCAACAATTTATTCCCAGAGTTCTGTTAACAGTACATCTCAATCACTCAGCCATTCTGTTATGGATAACTCCAATGGCATTTGCATAGATATTATTACCTTCAAATGTGGAATATCAAGGGCAAGATTGAGACATGGATGTCACAGCTCTTTCTAAGACAATTTGTACCCTGGTTCTTGGGGTAGGGCACTGCACGAGCAGTGTCAATGATCTAGCTTTTCATGCTGGTTAAGTTATACATGAGTTCTACATTAAAGTACTCTAACAGATACAGATACAGATAAAGGCTGAAATATTCGAAATTAAGGCAGAACATAATTCCAACCATCACTCCCCTCTCAGTCGCTTGTAAATTCTCCACTGCTTCAGTATGCAGACGACTCCCTCTTTCAAAGTAGCTTTCCTACCTTCAGCGTAGTTCCATAGCTCTGAAATGATGTACCTTCCACTTGGATTGTATTCATTCACCTCAGTCAAAGCTGTCGTCACAGCCTTGTACACTTCATCACCAAATTCTTTCTTCACACCTTTCAACTTTTCATCTTCGCTATCTATCACTCCCTGAACCAGATATATTGGTCATAAGTAAACTATATTTAAAAGAAAGGAAAATTAAAGTAAAAATATTTTACTGGACATTTAAGAAAAATCTGTATTGAAATTTACTTTGTAGTCAATCAAGTGCTTCAAATCAGTGTAAAACCAATTAACCTTAGAAACAATTGTTATTGTTCATGCTTCTTTGTCGATTCTGTTCCATGCTTCATGTATAAATCCAATTGAACATGCACATCAACTAAACAAATCAACTCAACAACCCAACAGATTCTTCTCCCAACTACCTGATGTCATCTTCATTAGTCCTATCCTGCCATTTATTTGATCAAGGGCCATATTTTCCCATCAACGACATAGTTTTATCAAAAGAAAAATTGATGACAACCTCTCAACCATCAACATGAAAGAAATTCACACACATTTGAACATAGATACAAATGCAAGTTAATATATAGCGGTGAACTCCAGTGACATCATTGTCAAAGGATCCATGGTACAAGACATGGATATTACCCCCTAACTAACCAATCAAGCAATGCAACAATCTGGAGGCTATTACTCAAGCTAAACCACTCAGTGAACATGGATCTTCAATAGGGAAATGAAGTTGAAAATATAGCAGAACCACCACTTCATCTTAGCTTGTTGCAGTAACCTTGCAAGCATGGGAAGTTGTACGTGAAATCTTATAGACCAAAAGTTAAATGCTATCAGAGGAACACAAAATAACTAAAATTTCTAGTTGTAGAGTGAATAAATTAACTTTTTTCCAAAATGTTCTATTCTCGGATTTCACCAAACTTGGTGGCATCTATAACATAACAGCCATTTGGCATATCATGATGATGATACAATGACCAGCCCTGATACATGACATATTTATTTTGATGTAAGTATGTCTCCGCCCTGCTCCATTGGTAGCATTCGAGGGGGAGACAGATGGAGAAGAGAGAGCATAAGCTACAATGGCACTTGGCAGCATTTAGTAGCTTCAGGTTTTTGGCTTCACCAATTCCAAATGGAGCGCATCACACCAATTGTGATGCAAAGCAGCCAGCCTAACATGCCATGAACTCAAAGAAACAATAGACGCACACATATAAGCCACAGAGAGATACGAGAGAGAGTTCATAATATTTTAAAACTTCTAATTGTAATGCAAACAGCCTCAACATAAATATTGACTTCATATTTCTGTATTTTATGTTCAACGAACAAACGCATAGTTCCATTATTGTGCTGGCCAATTTTCCAAATATCTGTAAAACGTATACCTGATGTTTTCCATCGACATTGATCACTTTAAAGGGATGCCAATCAGGATCTCGAAGGTACTCCTCCCACAATGAGCACAATTCTGAAGCTCTCTCATCTGCTTCTGTGTCATTATATTTTCTCTTCATTGCTTCATGGAATGGTTTGCTGTCGAGCTCCCCCATTCTCCTAACACCAATAGGAGCAGTCTTGGCTAGTTCTTTCAAGCCCTAAAATCAACTCAATTAGTACTTCCCCTAATGGGTTGAGGGCTCTGCCATGTGGAGACAAAATCTTTAAGCAAAATTTTTAAAAAAAACTCTTAATACAGAGCCACATGCATCTATCATGTTAAAAAGCTGAAGACCTAGCCAATCCCCATAGCGTATCTCATAAACAAGAAATTACTGTTTTGACCCAAAAACGGGGATCGCCTACCCCAAATAAAGCTCTACAACAAAAAAAGAAAAAGAAAAAAGAAAGAGAAGTCCAAGAATTCACTAGTCACCTAAAGTGCTGCAGTATGACATGCTGAACNAAAATGTTCTATTCTCGGATTTCACCAAACTTGGTGGCATCTATAACATAACAGCCATTTGGCATATCATGATGATGATACAATGACCAGCCCTGATACATGACATATTTATTTTGATGTAAGTATGTCTCCGCCCTGCTCCATTGGTAGCATTCGAGGGGGAGACAGATGGAGAAGAGAGAGCATAAGCTACAATGGCACTTGGCAGCATTTAGTAGCTTCAGGTTTTTGGCTTCACCAATTCCAAATGGAGCGCATCACACCAATTGTGATGCAAAGCAGCCAGCCTAACATGCCATGAACTCAAAGAAACAATAGACGCACACATATAAGCCACAGAGAGATACGAGAGAGAGTTCATAATATTTTAAAACTTCTAATTGTAATGCAAACAGCCTCAACATAAATATTGACTTCATATTTCTGTATTTTATGTTCAACGAACAAACGCATAGTTCCATTATTGTGCTGGCCAATTTTCCAAATATCTGTAAAACGTATACCTGATGTTTTCCATCGACATTGATCACTTTAAAGGGATGCCAATCAGGATCTCGAAGGTACTCCTCCCACAATGAGCACAATTCTGAAGCTCTCTCATCTGCTTCTGTGTCATTATATTTTCTCTTCATTGCTTCATGGAATGGTTTGCTGTCGAGCTCCCCCATTCTCCTAACACCAATAGGAGCAGTCTTGGCTAGTTCTTTCAAGCCCTAAAATCAACTCAATTAGTACTTCCCCTAATGGGTTGAGGGCTCTGCCATGTGGAGACAAAATCTTTAAGCAAAATTTTTAAAAAAAACTCTTAATACAGAGCCACATGCATCTATCATGTTAAAAAGCTGAAGACCTAGCCAATCCCCATAGCGTATCTCATAAACAAGAAATTACTGTTTTGACCCAAAAACGGGGATCGCCTACCCCAAATAAAGCTCTACAACAAAAAAAGAAAAAGAAAAAAGAAAGAGAAGTCCAAGAATTCACTAGTCACCTAAAGTGCTGCAGTATGACATGCTGAACCCTACAATAAAAACACAAAATCATCACTCAAATTACTTGGGGTGCATTGTACTACCAAGTACCAACTACTAAGTATTAACTTTATATGCGGCCATTGTTTTCTGCCTTTTCATCCTTTCAGTAATATTTTAGTAATCTGCATAATCTACTCTTAGCAACATGCATAGCTATTGCCTAATGGGTCATGCCTGGCTTCAATAATCAAAATTAGGAACCTATAGTATACTCGTTAAGAACCTTTTTGACAATCTACAATTGCACACAGCTTCCACATAGGAGCTGGGAAGATTAGTGTTGCCATATTGATAGTAGACTGAAAAAACGAGGAAAATAATAAAATTGAAAGGACTTACATTAATCAATTCTTTACGAGCTTCCTGCAGCTCATCGTTGCTCTTGCGCTCCTTCACTATTAAAGTTTGGTTCAAGGATTCTAAATCATCAAAATCTCCTTCCTTTTCCCTCAACATTTTCTGCATGCTCTCTACCTTTTTCAAAATTTCCAAATCACCATCATCTCCCATGTGCTTCATTACATTTAATGTCCCTCTCAACTGCTCGATTTCTAGCTCCACTGCTTGTTTTGCATCCAATTGTTTTTCCAGTTGAATAATTTTCTTGTGGAGATCCTCCTTTTGCTTCTGAAATTAGTAGTCAGATTCATTCTTTGAGGTATAAGATGTTTGAACTTGGCATTGAAACATTCCAGTCATTATTCAACTATAAAAGTAGATAATTAACACACCTTCTGAATTTCTGCCAATTTCATTACATTTTCATCAGCTTTTTTCTGCTCTTCAGATGCCGTCTGAAGTGAACTATTTTCCAATGCATTCTGGGAGAACATCAATACATGTTTGTCAACCATTTCTAGCTAATTATACACCTTAAGCACAATAATTTCCAAGTAATGATGCAGACAGTAGTATAGCAACGGAAAACTATGTTACAATAATGTTTTCTTTTAACAAATTGCATTGGGTATAATGCCCTTATCGTAAAAATATCCCCCAAAACAGACATAATAAATTAAGACAAAACCCTATCACATATGTAAGATTTTTACTGTTTAATGGTTCGCCTTCGAATCTATACAGTATGGAAGGCACAATTATTCAGTAATTATAAGTAGGATCCATGAATTTCAGAGCACTAAGCAGCTACTGCTGATACCCATCAATACAACACTGCTGCCCAAAGAACAGGCAATAATGATTAACTCTAAAAGTCTACATTATTTAATTTGGACATGACCGTCATCAATGATACATCAGTATCATGGAAAGTGTATTCTGTCTCAATGTCCAGCGGAGGATACAACAAATAAGTGAAGTTTCTCAAATAATCCATAAGAAGACTAGAATCTGAGGGCTTAGTCAGGCCAATATAATCAGTCTAATTATCGATTATCACAATTTTCTATCAAAATGGATTCCTTCATGTACAAAGGATTTCATTTGACTAGATAAGCTCCAAGTAATGTATTATGGAATCATTAACGCATTATGGGAACCCTTAGTTAATCACAATTGAACTACAGTATAGGAGGATCAACTCCCTTGATCTTCCCCTTCAAAAAGTATTTACCTATATCAGTATAGGAATAATTAACCATTTCAAAACAGTTGACAATGGAGTTTTTTCTTTTAGGGGGGCGGAGGTGGGGTTTGTTCACTTCTTTGACATACACATAGAGACGCATGATAAAGAAGCAAGTTGCAATATGAAGCATGCAATACCAAGTATCAAATGCTGCACCTTTTCAATCTCTTCAAAGAGCTTTTTTCTTTCATTTTCATTCCGGGTCTCACGTTTCTCCAATTCATTACCCTTGAGCTCAAGCTCTTTTTTTTGAGTTTCCAATTGCACCTTAAGCTTTTCATGGTCATTAAAAATCTTCTGGAAATGTTCCCTGGCACTTGACTGAATCCTTTTTATCTCTACTCATTGCAAAGAAGCATGTCAAAAACTACTATCACCACGGATAAGGAAATACTAATAATAACTAATAAGAACAACAAAAAGTCAAATTTTGGTATTGGCACAAAGCTAGGTCAGTCAAAGCATCTCCATTAGTAACCTCTATTTTTAGAGAGGATCTTTTTTGAAATAGAGACCATCTTTGATAAAATTTTAAAAGAGAGTCGAACTGTCTAAATAGAGAGCCTATTGGAGATTGATTTTTAGTGATTGACTCTGTAAAATAAAGAGTTGAGTGGAAATAGAGAGTCTATTGGAGATGCTCACAGCCTTAACAGAACCCTACAGCTGTAGATTTGACTTTATTTGACTCAGTTCTAAAAAGTGGATGGAAACACTAAATAATCTTGAAAACATCACACCTTCATTGTAATCTTGATGAAGCTTATCTTTTTCTGCAATTGACATGCTCAGGGACTTTGAAGTCTCATTGATATTCTCCTCCATTTGTTTTAAGTGCATCTTCTTGACCTCGATGACGTTTGTCAAATTATTTACAAGCTTACTTGTCTTCCGAGCTTCATCAGCCATGATATCAGAAATGGTTCTAAGGTCACCAACCTTTCGAAGATGTTCCCCAATGATGCATTTGGAATTGTAGTCATCTGCACGAGCAACCCATGCATAAAGATCAGATTTTTGGGCATCCGTTGGTTGCCAGTCTTTTTTCCCATGATGATCAGCCTCATAAGCCTTCTCAAAAGACATAGCATTGTTGAACCCAGACCAATCTTTATTAAATTCCACAACTGCACTTCCCGAATGTCCACGGAAATTCCAGAGAGGGTGTACTCTTATGGGATTGAAGCCTCTCCTGATCAACTGGTCCCTTAACTTAGAACCACTCTCCCCCACATAACGCCCATCCTTCCATTGAGTAGGGAGGTTAACAACAATTCCGATCCACGGCCAAACAAACATCTCGTCACCATCATGATCTGCCAAAGGATCAGCCTCAGCTACTGGTCGTGATGGGCCCGCAACAACTGCTAAATCTTTCTCTAAATATTTCGCCAATGCTAGATGATTGGCCTTATCTCTTACACTTCGCTTTTGTGAATTACACTTGCCCACGCCGTTTGCATGCTGTAAGAGGTCCTTGTATAGGTAATCTCGCTTCTTTTTCTTTGGACAGTATGGGCAAGTGTAAGCTTGATCGGATATTTGGATGTGGTGCCTTCCACTCTTCAATTCTTCATAAGCTTTGTCTTCATATTCCTCTATTTCAGATTCACTGACATCAGTGTCTTCATCAGAACTATAATCCACTTCACTCCCCATCAAATCCACAAAAAACCAAACCTAAAGAACAAGCTAACGTAAACATAATTTTCAACCAAAAGCAACATTGATCATACCAGACAAGTAAAACATAAAAATAAATAATGCATCAACTCATTCCACGTCAGAGAATCAGAATCCATGCTTAAGAGCAAGGTTGTCAAAAGGTGTATCAGAACGTGTATCGTTTTTTAAAAATAATGTATCGTGTATTGTAACGAATACTCAATTTAAAAAATTGGCATCCACACATGCCCCCTTAAAAATATGTAAATATATGGTGTCTGAAGTAATATAAATAACATTTCAACCCACTCATCATTTCGTGTGATGGGTTTGTGCTGTGTCCAATAGAGAACGAAAGAAAGACATTGTCTTCACAATAGAGATCGAAATATAGTTATGGTTTTGTTTGTTTGAATAAGAAGAAGAAAAATAAGATGCAGAAGAAACAAAAGATGGTCTCATCTCATGACATGAAGATGATCAAGAGCTTCTTTTGTTTGAGATCAAACCAAAAAAAGAAAAAATAACACATAGAAAATGAAAAAATAACACATAGGAAAACAAAATTGTTTCATTGCTTAAGCTAAAAAAAAAGTCTTGTGAAAATGAAGTCGTTTTGATATTGCGCAAATAGTTTTTTGGTTGTATCAGAACGTATCGTAAGATACGTATTGTTTGGTTACTATATCGAGACATATCGTAAGATATGAACAACTATGCTTAAGAGGGAGTACAAACTATAATTCACACCATCCAAAATGATCATGCACTGGCCATGTTTGGGACCATCATGACCAGCTTATGGATGCAGTTTCAAGTCCCCTGCCTTTCCTGCTCCAGGTTTGGGGGATTTATTCAAAGAAAATTACATACAGTTTCCTCTTGTCCGGAAAAGAACAAAGGTACCCACTTTCTAATTTTTATTTTCCATAGAAAAGTACGTGTAAATCAGGTTATAATAGACTACTGAATGTTTAAATTCCATGCCTCCGCAACTAATGAATCTCAAACTCTTAAAGTGGGAGAACAAACACTCCCCAGGTAAGCAGACTGAAATCAATTAGAGTCCCACTCACATTTACCAAAAATCTGAACTCAGGTGAGCCTATTCAACAACTCGACAAATTCAAACTCAATTTCTCTCCTTTTTATCCATTTTCTCAGCAACAAAACAAAGTAAAAGCCCAAATCAAACACTCACAATGACATCACATAAATAACTAACTGAAACACAACCATGCATCGAACAAATCACCTCAAAAAAGCAAAACAATCACCAAAAATTAAAATCTGAACAACAAATCAAAATCACTTCATCATACATGACCGTCCATAAATTCACATGCATTGTATAGAAAGGAGGGAGAAAGAACTTACCTAAATTAGATAAATTACCAGATTTTTCTGGCAAATGTGGATCGTGATAACACGAGAGGAGAAAATTCTGGGGCAAAAAATGAGGAGAATTAGGGAGATTAGGGTTTGATCGAGGAAGAGAGTCAAACAGGAAGTGCGTGACGACTGCCTCTCTCTCTCTCTCTCTCTCTCACACCTTGGGTTTGATGAGCAGAGGAAGACGACATAAACGTACATACAATAATGTAAAAACTAAAAAGTGATTCCCGCATTCTGATGTGGACCAAACTATACTCGCATTTATAGCGCGTCCGTTTCACGGAAGCAGTGTTCACTGTTTCAGTTAAAGCCAGTGGACTGAACTGGTACAATTCTGTCTCGTCAAAAAAAAAAAAAACTGGTACAATTCTGATACCAATGGATTCGCATCCTTTCAATTTTCAAAGTTAAGTACTTTTTCTAGATTTTCTTTTTTATTTTTTTAAACGGTAAAGTGTTCGGATTAGGTTACGTATATTACTAATGATGCATAAAATATTAAAATGATCCTGCACACCACCTATCAAATAATTGCAGTAATTAAAAATAAAAAGAGTTGGAGTATATAAGATTTATAATGGTTCGATCAACGTGATCTATGTTCACTTTTAAATGGCCTTGATCGTCTGGTACTTTATTAGCTCAAGAGTATAGGAAGTAAAGAATATAAGGGAGAGGAGAGAGTTGTGCTCAACCGAGTGTGATCTTCTGCCCCCAAGTGTTGGTGAGGTTTATAATTTATAGTCTTCTCTTAACAGATTGGGGCAACTTAATAACAACTAAATAACTATTCTGGTGGAACTGAAAAATTTTTCTTAACGAGCGAGATGGTGAGGTGCTCTCCATGTGACTCGGTCAAAGGATGAGGTGAGGGTTGACTCTTTCCAAAGAAGTGAAGGGGAGCCTCCTGGTGACCCTTACTCCAAGGTGGTAGAGGAGGCTCTTGACGATCCTTACTCTAAGGTGGTAGAGGAGGCTCTTGATGACCCTTGCATGTCCCCTACTGATGTAGCTCCTTGACCTTGATTAGCTTGTCCAGGTGCAAACTCCTTTAAGCTTGATTAATTGGACCTATTGGTGTTGGGCCCTTGGGCTTGTAACCTGAGTCGGGCCCTTGGATTTAGCTCATCAACTCCAATTAATCTCTTTCTTGATTCAGTGAAAAATAGACTATTTACGCCAAAACTAGCATATTCAAGAAAAAAAATCTTTTTTTTTTATGGATTTCCTTTTTCTAAAAAAATTTAAATAACATTTTATGGTGTAAAAACCCAAAAAACATAGTGTTGGATGAGTTGTTAATTAAGTGCGATANGAATATAAGATTTATAGTGGTTCGATCAACGTGATCTATATTCACTTTTAAATGACCTTGGTCGTCTGGTACTTTATTAGCTCAAGAGTATAGGAAGTAAAGAATATAAGGGAGAGGAGAGAGTTGTGCTCAACTGAGTGTGATCTTCTGCCCCTAAGTGTTGGTGAGGTTTATAATTTATAGTCGTCTCTTAACAGATTGAGACAACTTAATAACAACTAAATAACTATTCTGGTGGAACTGAAAATTTTTTCTTAACGGGCGAGATGGTGAGGTGCTCTCCATGTGACTCGGTCAAAGGATGAGGTGAGGGTTGAATTTTTTCAAGGAAGTGAAGGGGAGCCTCCTGGTGACCCTTACTCCAAGGTGGTAGAGGAGGCTCTTGACGATCCTTACTCTAAGGTGGTAGAGGAGACTCTTGATGACCCTTGCATGTCCCCTACTGATGTAGCTCCTTGACCTTGATTAGTTTGTCCAGCTGCAAACTCCTTTAGGCTTGATTAATTGGACTTATTGGTGTTGGGCCCTTGGGCTTGTAACCTGAGTCGGGCCCTTGGATTTAGCTCATCAACTCCAATTAATCTCTTTCTTGATTCAGTGAAAAATAGACTATTTACGCCAAAACTAGCATATTCAAGAAAAAAAATCTTTTTTTTTTATGGATTTCCTTTTTCTAAAAAAATTTAAATAACATTTTATGGTGTAAAAACCCAAAAAACATAGTGTTGGATGAGTTGTTAATTAAGTGCGATAGGCGGTCAATTTGAAAAAAAAAATACAAAAATTAAAGTGATTCATCCTATTGAAGAGCAAAAGTATTCAGTGTCTAAGTGAGATTTTTGCTCCTTTGGTGTATATTGCTTGAAAAAAAAAAGAATATACATAACAAGGTTTTTCTAAGGGTCAGTGTATTGAATTACCATATGTTACACTCTTTCATTGCATTTATAATAGATTTGAGAATATTTGGACATTGAAAGATTTTTTGCCCAATGTATGACATGGGCTTCTAGAAATAATAACATTTTGTCCAATATAGGATTTTTCTGATATAGTTTCTATTTTGTCCTTTGCCGCATCTTCCATATTTAGAAGTTGGTGTTAATTTTTTTTTTTTTTTGGTCTGAAATATAACAAAGTTCATTCAAGTAGGAAAATCTTAGTTACAATCAAATGCAAAAAAAACTTGAAACTCTAATGGGGGACAGCTGACCCAATTCACAAGAAGAGAATTNGACTCTTGATGACCCTTGCATGTCCCCTACTGATGTAGCTCCTTGACCTTGATTAGTTTGTCCAGCTGCAAACTCCTTTAGGCTTGATTAATTGGACTTATTGGTGTTGGGCCCTTGGGCTTGTAACCTGAGTCGGGCCCTTGGATTTAGCTCATCAACTCCAATTAATCTCTTTCTTGATTCAGTGAAAAATAGACCATTTACGCCAAAACTAGCATATTCAAGAAAAAAAATCTTTTTTTTTTATGGATTTCCTTTTTCTAAAAAAATTTAAATAACATTTTATGGTGTAAAAACCCAAAAAACATAGTGTTGGATGAGTTGTTAATTAAGTGCGATAGGCGGTCAATTTGAAAAAAAAAATACAAAAATTAAAGTGATTCATCCTATTGAAGAGCAAAAGTATTCAGTGTCTAAGTGAGATTTTTGCTCCTTTGGTGTATATTGCTTGAAAAAAAAAAGAATATAAATAACAAGGTTTTTCTAAGGGTCAGTGTATTGAATTACCATATGTTACACTCTTTCATTGCATTTATAATAGATTTGAGAATATTTGGACATTGAAAGATTTTTTGCCCAATGTATGACATGGGCTTCTAGAAATAATAACATTTTGTCCAATATAGGATTTTTCTGATATAGTTTCTATTTTGTCCTTTGCCGCATCTTCCACATTTAGAAGTTGGTTTTAATTTTTTTTTTTTTGGTCTGAAATATAACAAAGTTCATTCAAGTACGAAAAGTAGGAAAAACTTAGTTACAATCAAATGCAAAAAAAACTTGAAACTCTAATGGGGGACAGCTGACCCAATTCACAAGAAGAGAATTGGAAAGTGTCAAAGCTGCCACCCAATGAGCTGCCCCGTTAAGGGCTCATGACTTGTGTAAAAACCTAAGATCTAGGTATCGAGTATATGATCTGATATCTTCCATAAAAATACTTATCTCCCAAGGCAGAACTCCCTCGATTGAGCTAAGCTTGATAACCTCCAGATTATCACACTCAATTGTGCAAAATTGAAGGTGAGAAGCACTTGCAAGTGAGCAAGCCTCTCTGACAGCAACCTCCTCCACAAAAATACTCGAAACAGCAGGATACACTTTCTAATTCCATCCAAAAGGCAGTTATTTGTATCCCTCAAAATAACACCTATAGCAGCACGCCGCTCCTTGAAAGCTCCATCACAACTAATGTGAGGACCATTAAACCGCTCAGAAGGAGAAGGAACAAACCTGAAAGAAGACAATTGGCCGCCAGCAGAACCTTTATACACGGACACCACTTCGTTCCACGACAGGGTTGGCTTTGATAAGAGTGGAGAATGCATCCGGAGCTTCTTGGTTAAACACCAGTTGGTTTTGGCCCTTCCAAATATTCCACGCTATCATTGCGACTTTGCCCATAATCTCAATGGACAGGACAGTGTTGTTGATGGCCCCCAGGAGAGACAAACACCAAAAAATAGTAGACACATTCAAATCCTCTACGAATCTGAAACCAAGGTCCGAGCCAAACCAGACTTTTCTTGTCCATTCCCATCCAAATAGAAGGTGTTCAATTGACTCCACCTTGCCTTTGCAAATTTGGCACCAAGGAGAATCTGCACATCTCCTTTTAAACAGGTTTTCCTGAGAGGCCAGTGCATTGTTACATACCTTCCACCAGAAATGTCGAACTTTCGAGGGAGCCTCCATATGCTATAAAACATGCCAAAGCTTCGGGTGAGGAGAAAATGAAGAGCTAGCTTCCAAAATGCATGAGGATTTGAGAGTGGTTGCCAAAAAATAACCTTACTTTATAGAGAATGCACCGGTTGAACAAGGTTGCCAAATCCTTCTATCACTGCCACTTAACTTCGAAATGGGGATGGAAAAGATGGCCTTGCAATCGGCAACATTAAACAAGGAGGACAGTAAGTCAGTGTTNTGACTTTATAGAGAATGCACCGGTTGAACAAGGTTGCCAAATCCTTCTATCACTGGCACTTAACTTAGAAATGGGGATGGAAAAGATGGCCTTGCAATCGGCAACATTAAACAAGGAGGACAGTAAGTCAGTGTTCCAGACTTTGAAAGGATGAGAGATGAGTTGGTTTACTCGTTCAATAACTCATGGTTGGGACCTAACGGTGGAAATAGCTGCCTGTGGAAGGAGAGGAACCCATTTATCATCCCAAATATTTATCTTGTTTCCATCCAAAACTTGTCATAACAGCCCATTCCCCCATAGCTCCCTTCCCTTTAGTAAACTACTCCAAAACCAAGAAGGCCTACCCCCCCTTCTTTGCCACCATAAAATCACAATCAGGGAAGTAGACTGACTTCAGAAATTTTACCCAAAAGGAATTAGGCTGGTGAAGAATTCTCCAACCCTGCTTCGCCAAAAGAGCTTGATTAAAGCAATGAAAATCCCTAAAACCCATAGCCCCTCTCATCTTTAAGTCCACCATCAGCTCCCATTTTTTCCAATGAATACCACACTTTTCCCTACCATCACCCCACCAAAAGGACCTAACATACTTATCCAGCTTGTCACAAAAACCTTTAGGAAATAAAATAACCGACATGGCATAGGATGGAATTGCTTGCACCACAGCTTTGATTAGAATCTCTTTCCCGCCAAGTGTTACCAACAAACCTTGCCAACCCTGCAACGTTTTTAGGACACGTTCTAATAGGAACCCAAAAACCTCATTCTTTGATCTGCCCCAGAAGGCGGGGAGCCCCAAATACCTGGACTCAAGTGATTTGCATTCCCAAAAGATTACAAAGGCGGGCTCTTTGATCCGGTGNATTGTTTCAAACTTGAAGCAAAAAGGACTCCTTTTAAATCCTGGCTCCAAATGAACAACAATTGGAAAGTGGTCGGAACCTATTCGAGCTTCATGAATGACTTGCATCTGAGGAAACTTGACACTCCACTCCGAGTTGACCAGAGCACGATCAATCCTTTCTTGAACATTTGCCTCTCCTGGTCTGTTATTAGACCAAGTAAATTTTGGCCCCTTAAAATCTGTTTCCAGGGGATTGCAGTCGAGAATGAGACATTGTAATTCCTCCATCTTTTTTGTACAAGCAGCCCTGCCTCCTTCCTTCTCCCAAATGGAGCCAATTACATTAAAATCGCCAATGACCATCCAAGCCATGTGGGTTGAACTGGCCAAAACCTTCAAACTATGTCATACCCTCTGTCTNACTGTGAAATTGATTATGGGTTTGCCTCCTTGGGAATGAGAACAATATTAGTTCTATTCAACTCCCTCAACATGAAGCCCCTTTCAAAAAAACATCTCACCTCTTTGCAAACCTCCTTACCAACAATGGGCCAAAAAGAGTAATAAAACTCCCTAGAGAAACCATCCGGACCAGGAGCCTTATGAGCTCCCAATTGTTGAACAGCCTTAAAAACTTCATCCTCACAAACAGCTCTCAACAGGCTTTGGTTCATCTAGTCAGTCACTTTGCATTCTACCACCTTCCAGCACCTCGTCAAAGTTCCTCGGACCCACAGTTGAAAAAAGTCATTGAAAGTGGCCTGTTATATGATCACATATCTCCTCCGAATCCTTGAGCCACACAACCTCCTCTGTCTTAAGTCTAAGAATTTGGTTCCTTTGCCTCCTTTGAATGGTGGTTTGGTGGAAAAATCTTGTGTTGTGGTCGCCCGAGTCAAGCCAATGAATTCTTGCCCTTTGCTTCGAGAACATTTCTTCCCTTGCTCTAATTTTATCAATTTCGGCACAGATGTCAAACTCTGTTCTGAAGTTCTCCTTCATATGGATATCAGAAAGAGTCAAGGACAGCTCAGAAAGTAACTTACTGTTATTTCCGAACTTCTGTCTGCTCCAACTTTTTAGCTCATTCTCACAAATTTGCAGCTTCTTTGCCATCACATACATAGCCGAACCCCTCACACTGCTTTCCCAACTGTTCTTGATAATCCCCTCACACATTGTGTCATCCATACACACTGTTTCAAACTTGAAGTAAAAAGGACTCCTTTTAAATCCTGGCTCCAAATGAACAACAATTGGAAAGTGGTCAGAACCTATTTGAGCTTCATGAATGACTTGCATCTGAGGAAACTTGACACTCCACTCCGAGTTGACCAGAGCACGATCAATCCTTTCTTGAACATTTGCCTCTCCTGGTCTGTTATTAGACCAAGTAAATTTTGGCCCCTTAAAATCTGTTTCCAGGGGATTGCAGTCGAGAATGAGACATTGTAATTCCTCCATCTTTTTTGTACAAGCAGCTCTGCCTCCTTCCTTCTCCCAAATGGAGCCAATTACATTAAAATCGCCAATGACCATCCAAGCCATGTGGGTTGAACTGGCCAAAACCTTCAAACTATGTCATACCCTCTGTCTTTTAACAAAATTATTGTCAGCATAGATAAAAGAGCTCTGCCACTCTTCAATTTAATTGTGCCGCTTCCCAACAACAGTGATCATATTTTTGTTTTTGCCTTTTATTTGTAAACATACCTCATCAGTCCACCACAGTGCAAGTCCACCCCGTCGGTTCTACATATTCATTATAGGGGAAGTGAAAGGACCTTCGCAACGATTCAAGTTTGTTACTGCTATTCTTCGGTCTTAATTGATGTTGTAGTCTTGGAGGTGAATTGTTGAATCGGCTGTCTTCAAGTCTGCTCGGGGAAATGATCATAACATTTCTTTGGTGTGATCCTTATTTATTTTACATATTATTTTTTTTTTTACTATTTTAAAAACCGAACTCCATTTTTTCAATTATATACATTGAAACATATAAGTATGNTGGAGCCAATTACATTAAAATCGCCAATGACCATGCAAGCCATGTGGGTTGAACTGGCCAAAACCTTCAAACTATGTCATACCCTCTGTCTTTTAACAAAATTATTGTCAGCATAGATAAAAGAGCTCTGCCATATTCATTATAGGGGAAGTGAAAGGACCTTCGCAACGATTCAAGTTTGTTACTGCTATTCTTCGGTCTTAATTGATGTTGTAGTCTTGGAGGTGAATTGTTGAATCGGCTGTCTTCAAGTCTGCTCGGGGAAATGATCATAACATTTCTTTGGTGTGATCCTTATTTATTTTACATATTATTTTTTTTTTTTGACTATTTTAAAAACCGAACTCCATTTTTTCAATTATATACATTGAAACATATAAGTATGTTTTCTTTAAACAAAAAATAACGTTACCACTTTTTAGGATTTTTGACAAGATAAAAAATCTATTATTAAAAAAAGTTAAAAAGTATATTAAAAACGCACGAACGAAGCCATGAATTTATTATTAGATGAGCACTTTAGCTATAAGTTTTAATTTTTTTTCTCCGATCTATAAAAATAATATGACTTGTGAATAAAATAACTCAACATAATAATGATATGAATTTATTATTTCTTGACACGTATGTCTCAATTGTCGTCGACCTTAAAATATATAATCCACTGATGTTTGCGACGTGAAGTTGCGACCCCAACTTTTTGTATACTTTCCAGAACTCAAACTCTCAATTTTTGGATGAGGATTAAGGTTGGTATCACCACTAGACCAACTTACTCGGTAGTTNTAGGATTTTTGATGAGATAAAAAATCTATTATTAAAAAAAGTTAAAAAGTATATTAAAAACGCAGGAACGGAGCCATGAATTTATAATTAGATGAGCACTTTAGCTATATGTTTTAATTTTTTTTCTCAAATCTATAAAAATAATATGATTTGTGAATAAAATAACTCAACATAATAATGATATGAATTTATTATTTCTTGACACGTATGTCTCAATTGTCGTCGATCTTGAAATATATAATTCACTGATGTTTGCGACGTGAAGTTGCGACCCCAACTTTTTGTATACTTTCCAGAACTCAAACTCTCAATTTTTGGATGAGGATTAAGGTTGGTATCACCACTAAACCATCTTACACGGTAGTTGGCCGCTATACTAGTCTAATTAAGTTTGATTCTGAGAGGTGTTCCAAACACAGTCAAGGATTTTATAATCCCACATGTGAGGACTTAACGAGATAGTTACTGGTCGCCTTCCCTTAGTTCCTTTTCTTTTTTTAAAAAAGAAAAAAAAAGCTCCTTTTCTTTTTTTAATCAGTACTAAAATGAAATACAACACCTCGATTTTTGTTTTTTGTTTTTAGTTTTGGTTATGCGCTATTGTAAGAGAGAAAAAGGAATAATTTTAAAATTCGAAAGTAGAAATAATGACTATTAAGTCAATTGTTACCCTCACTACGAATTCTAATTGGACAGGCATCTTCACGTACAAGCCAAGCTTTCCTATATTTACTGCACAAATTGTGCTAGTTATAGGCTTATAGCAAAAAGGGAATGACACAGGTGATCTCACCTCTCACCTCTCACCTCTCACCTCTCACCTCTCACCTCTCACATTTAAGCCAAATGAAAGGTTAAAGATTCTAACATTATGCATGTTGATGGGGGTTGGAATTTAAGTCCCCTTTACCTTTTTTTTATCATTTCCTCTTAATAGCAAATTAGTCCCTCGTAAATTAGTAGATTATCTATTTATATTAAGCCTGATAATCTTTTTTATGTCTCTCGTGAACTTGACACGAACTCGATACGAATTTAGTTGGTTTATGTGTAATTTTAATGGGTTCGAATGGTTGATAGATAACTCGACAAACCCGTAAAATAAATGAATCAATTTCGTCTTTAACTTATAAACCCGTTTCAATTCGTTTAATCTATCAACAGTGACACTATAAAATTTTTCAAATAAATTAGGTCTCTCAACCTCTGTCTCACCTCATGACTGGTGATTTATTTCACATTTGTTGTTGTGTACACACACTTTTTTGTTCGATCATGATTTATTGGTATAATAAATATATCAAATATATATAATACGTGGCGAGTTGATAATTTTTTGTGTAGACTCAAAAAACTCTAACCGATTATCTTGTTTAACGGGTGACATAAGGGTTATGTCGGATAACTCCTCTAATGAATCAGTCGTGTATGAGTGTAATAATTGAACCCATTTATATAAACGAATGAGGTATAGATAAATGTTTTTTTGACACAATCATTCCACCCGACACAAAATCATTCCACCCGGCGTGATTGTTTAGCCTAATTTATATAATATTGGGTCACCCTTAAATTGATAATTGATACTTTATCTTTAGAAAAAGTTAGAAATAATATACAAGGGATTTTCCAAATCCCGGAAATCGGATCCTCAATTTATGTTCAGCGTTTGAGTCTAAAGTGATTACCCTGTCTAGTAAAAAATCAAATAAAAATATCAAAGTCATATCTTTATTTTTAGGGTAAAAGGCACCGATGGTCCTAAGGTTTGACACGTATTATGCTTTCATCCCTAAATTTTTAATTTTATTAATTTTATTCTCAATATTTACATATTGACCCACTTTGGCCCATACTCTTAACTCCCGTCCAAAAAATTAACAAAAAATGTCACGTGGCCAGCACATGATGGTATTAAAGGACATTTTAGTCGTTATACTCTCAAAACTTTGGGCATACATGTAAAAATATTCTTCTCCAACCCATCTCTCTGTCCAGCCAGCAGCCAACCCAACTCTCTCTCTCTTCTCCAACCCGTCTCTCTCTCCAGCCAGCAACCACCCCATCTCTCTCTGCGGAAGACTCTACCGTTGGAATCAAGCGCCACCACCCACCACTGTTGGAATCAAGCGCCACCATCCACCATCGCTGGAATCGAGTTCCACCACCCAATTATATAGGAGGCAGCCACATGAAAAGGTTATTGGCTTGAACAATCTAAAGGTCTCTTCCTTTGGCGAAAAGGATTAGCCACTTGACAAAGTGGGTTAGCTTTTGGAGACATGTAGGGATAGCTTCGAAGTCGGTTCTTGCTTGGAGAGGCAGTTGGCCATGGAGTGGCNTGCAGCTCTTCCTTTGGCGAAAAGGATTAGCCACTTGACAAAGTGGGTTAGCTTTTGGAGACATGTAGGGATAGCTTCGAAGTCGGTTCTTGCTTGGAGAGGCAGTTGGCCATGGAGTGGCCTGATTCAAGGGTTTTTCGGCTGGAAAACAGAGGTATAAAAGGCTACCCAAAACCAGAGTGTGTTTCGGCAGAAAATCAAAGAAGAAAATAGGGTTTTTTCAGCAGAAAGGAGAAAGAAGAAATCTGAATTTTTGGGAGAAAAATCAATTGCTGTCTCCAGAGCAGAAGCTCCGTTTGTGTGTTTTTGAAAGCTGTTTGTTTTTTTTATCAGTTGCTGAAATTATCAGATTTGTTTTCCTTGTATTTGGTGCATATTGTACTGAATATTTTGATGAAATAGAGACCAATTTTTTGAGAGTTATATATGGTAAATGCAGCAGATTTTTGTTCATGTTATACTTGATTTTGTGTTGCAAATTGTGAGATTCTATTGTAGCAGAATTTCAGCCACTANCAAGAGCTGCTACCCAAAACCAGAGTGTGTTTCGGCAGAAAATCAAAGAAGAAAATAGGGTTTTTTCAGCAGAAAGGAGAAAGAAGAAATCTGAATTTTTGGGAGAAAAATCAATTGCTGTCTCCAGAGCAGAAGCTCCGTTTGTGTGTTTTTGAAAGCTGTTTGTTTTTTTTATCAGTTGCTGAAATTATCAGATTTGTTTTCCTTGTATTTGGTGCATATTGTACTGAATATTTTGATGAAATAGAGACCAATTTTTTGAGAGTTATATATGGTAAATGCAGCAGATTTTTGTTCATGTTATANTTATCAGTTGCTGAAATTTTTCCTTGTATTTGGTGCATATTGTACTGAATATTTTGATGAAATAGAGACCAATTTTTTGAGAGTTATATATGGTAAATGCAGCAGATTTTTGTTCATGTTATACTTGATTTTGTGTTGCAAATTGTGAGATTCTATTGTAGCAGAATTTCAGCCACTATTTGTGTTTGTGGTTTTTGTGTTGGGTTTGAAGGTGGAGACGCAGTAACGAGAGAAGAGATAGGAAGAAGAAGGTGGGTGTTTGGGTCTAAAAATAACTGTGTTCGGATGTATAAATAGTTGTAAAATGACTAAAATGGCCCTTAATACCCTCGTGTGCCGGGCACGTGNAGAAGAAAGCAGAGAGAGAGATGTGTTGGGTTTGGGGTGGAGACGCAGTAACGAGAGAAGGGGATTTGTTGGGTTTTGGGGGTGGAGATGCAGCAAATTAAGAGAGAGAGAGAGAGAGAGAGATGTCTGTGTGTGAGGAAGTGATAACTCAGAAGGATTTGTGCGTGGGTGAGGAGAGAGAAGAGATAGGAAGAAGAAGGTGGGTGTTTGGGTCTAAGAATAACTGTGTTCGGATGTATAAATAGTTGTAAAATGACTAAAATGGCCCTTAACACCCTCGTGTGCCGGGCACGTGACATTTTCTGTTAGTTTTTTTTACTAAAGTTAAGGTAAAGACTAAAGTATGTCAATGTGTAAATATTGAGAATAAAAATAAAAAATTTAGGGATGAAAGTACAATACGTCTCGAACCTTAGAGACCATTAGTGCCTTTTACCCTTATTTTTATTATCAACGATAGAATTCTATGATTATACATCATTCGGCATGCAGTGGATTAGTTTTGATACATGTATGAAAAATTACTTATCGAAAAGAGTGTTGAAAGGACTAAGAATATGGTTGGTACCAAATTAGCATTAGTTGCGGTAAGTATGGTAAATTACATTATTGGTCCTTAAAAATTGTCATGAGTATCATTTTGATCTTTAGACTTTTAATTTTTTGTACTTTATTTTTAAATTTCACACATTGAACCAATGTGATTCCTGACATTAACATTCACTAAATCATTCATTACATCAATGAAATAAAAATATCAATTGCATTGCGCGTAAAAATGATAGACCTCCCTTAACTTTGTTTTTGAATGTCATTTTCGTAAATGTGATATAATTTTTTAATGCAGATTTCATTATTCGAGCACAAAATCTTCACTTTCTCTAAAATTAAGAAAAATTTCAGCTGCACTCTTTCTAATTTACTATATCTTTGAGCACTTTCCCTCTATTTTTTGAATTTTCATTGACGCCTCTTATCAGATTAAAAGTGTTAACTATAATATAATTTTACTAAATTGTTCATGATATATTTTAGGAAAAATATTATTCACACCACCTCTAAATAGACATATATTCAATAAGGCCCCTTCTATTTTTTAATTTTTTTACGTATTAAAATTCAAGTCAGTTAAAACTCGATTCGAGTTAATTAAAATTTATTTTTTACGTATTAAAATTGGTGTCAATTAAAAATTATATTTTTTTAAGTATTAAAATTTGACCCCATTAAAATTCTATTTTAGCCGATTAAAAATGAATTTTAATCGGGTCGAATCAAATTTTAATCAACTCACATTGAATTTTAATTAGTTCAAATTTTGATTCATAAAAAAAA
>CAUOFW020000725.1:198553-242425 GCA_963454935.2 Ilex paraguariensis | reverse complement strand
CATATTCATTATAGGGGAAGTGAAAGGACCTTCGCAACGATTCAAGTTTGTTACTGCTATTCTTCGGTCTTAATTGATGTTGTAGTCTTGGAGGTGAATTGTTGAATCGGCTGTCTTCAAGTCTGCTCGGGGAAATGATCATAACATTTCTTTGGTGTGATCCTTATTTATTTTACATATTATTTTTTTTTTGACTATTTTAAAAACCGAACTCCATTTTTTCAATTATATACATTGAAACATATAAGTATGTTTTCTTTAAACAAAAAATAACGTTACCACTTTTTAGGATTTTTGACAAGATAAAAAATCTATTATTAAAAAAAGTTAAAAAGTATATTAAAAACGCACGAACGAAGCCATGAATTTATTATTAGATGAGCACTTTAGCTATAAGTTTTAATTTTTTTTCTCCGATCTATAAAAATAATATGACTTGTGAATAAAATAACTCAACATAATAATGATATGAATTTATTATTTCTTGACACGTATGTCTCAATTGTCGTCGACCTTAAAATATATAATCCACTGATGTTTGCGACGTGAAGTTGCGACCCCAACTTTTTGTATACTTTCCAGAACTCAAACTCTCAATTTTTGGATGAGGATTAAGGTTGGTATCACCACTAGACCAACTTACTCGGTAGTTGGCGGCTATACTAATTTAATTAAGTTTGATTCTGAGAGGTGTTCCAAACACAGTCAAGGATTTTATAATCCCACATGTGAGGATTTAACGAGATAGTTACTGGTCGCCCTCCCTTAGTTCCTTTTCTTTTTTTAAAAAAGAAAAAAAAAGCTCCTTTTCTTTTTTTAATCAGTACTAAAATGAAATACAACACCTCGATTTTTGTTTTTTGTTTTTATTTTTGGTCATGCACTATTGCAAGAGAGAAAAAGGAATAATTTTAAAATTCAAAAGTAGAAATAATGACTATTAAGCCAATTGTTACCCTCACTACGAATTCTAATTGGACAGGCATCTTCACGTACAAGCCAAGCTTTCCTATATTTACTGCACAAATTGTGCTAGTTATAGGCTTATAGCAAAAAGGGAATGACACAGGTGATCTCACCTCTCACCTCTCACCTCTCACCTCTCACATTTAAGCCAAATGAAAGGTTAAAGATTCTAACATTATGACATGTTGATGGGGGTTGGAATTTAAGTTCCCTTTACCTTTTTTTTATCATTTCCTCTTAATAGCAAATTAGTCCTCGTAAATTAGTAGATTATCTATTTATATTAAGCCTGATAATCTTTTTTATGTCCCTCGTGAACTTGACACGAACTCAATACGAATTTAGCTGGTTTATGTGTAATTTTAATGGGTTCGAATGGTTGATGGATAACTAGACAAACCCGTAAAATAAATGAATCAATTTCGTCTTTAACTTATAAACCCGTTTCAATTCGTTTAATCTATCAACAGTGACACTATAAAATTTTTCAAATAAATTAGGTCTCTCAACCTCTGTCTCACCTCATGACTGGTGATTTATTTCACATTTGTTGTTGTGTACACACACTTTTTTGTTCGATCATGATTTATTGGTATAATAAATATATCAAATATATATAATACGTGGCGAGTTGATAATTTTTTGTGTAGACTCAAAAAACTCTAACCGATTATCTTGTTTAACGGGTGACACAAGGGTTATGTCGGATAACTCCTCTAATGAATCAGTCGTGTATGAGTGTAATAATTGAACCCATTTATATAAACGAATGAGGTATAGATAAATGTTTTTTTGACACAATCATTCCACCCGACACAAAATCATTCCACCCGGCGTGATTGTTTAGCCTAATTTATATAATATTGGGTCACCCTTAAATTGATAATTGATACTTTATCTTTAGAAAAAGTTAGAAATAATATACAAGGGATTTTCCAAATCCCGGAAATCGGATCCTCAATTTATGTTCAGCGTTTGAGTCTAAAGTGATTACCCTGTCTAGTAAAAAATCAAATAAAAATATCAAAGTCATATCTTTACTTTTAGGGTAAAAGGCACCGATGGTCCTAAGGTTTGACACGTATTATGCTTTCATCCCTAAATTTTTAATTTTATTAATTTTATTCTCAATATTTACATATTGACCCACTTTGGCCCATACTCTTAACTCCCGTCCAAAAAATTAACAAAAAATGTCACGTGGCCAGCACATGATGGTATTAAAGGACATTTTAGTCGTTATACTCTCAAAACTTTGGGCATACATGTAAAAATATTCTTCTCCAACCCATCTCTCTGTCCAGCCAGCAGCCAACCCAACTCTCTCTCTCTTCTCCAACCCGTCTCTCTCTCCAGCCAGCAACCACCCCATCTCTCTCTGCGGAAGACTCTACCGTTGGAATCAAGCGCCACCACCCACCACTGTTGGAATCAAGCGCCACCATCCACCATCGCTGGAATCGAGTTCCACCACCCAATTATATAGGAGGCAGCCACATGAAAAGGTTATTGGCTTGAACAATCTAAAGGTCTCTTCCTTTGGCGAAAAGGATTAGCCACTTGACAAAGTGGGTTAGCTTTTGGAGACATGTAGGGATAGCTTCGAAGTCGGTTCTTGCTTGGAGAGGCAGTTGGCCATGGAGTGGCCTGATTCAAGGGTTTTTCGGCTGGAAAACAGAGGTATAAAAGGCAAGAGCTGCTACCCAAAACCAGAGTGTGTTTCGGCAGAAAATCAAAGAAGAAAATAGGGTTTTTTCAGCAGAAAGGAGAAAGAAGAAATCTGAATTTTTGGGAGAAAAATCAATTGCTGTCTCCAGAGCAGAAGCTCCGTTTGTGTGTTTTTGAAAGCTGTTTGTTTTTTTTTATCAGTTGCTGAAATTTTTCCTTGTATTTGGTGCATATTGTACTGAATATTTTGATGAAATAGAGACCAATTTTTTGAGAGTTATATATGGTAAATGCAGCAGATTTTTGTTCATGTTATACTTGATTTTGTGTTGCAAATTGTGAGATTCTATTGTAGCAGAATTTCAGCCACTATTTGTGTTTGTGGTTTTTGTGTTGGGTTTGAAGGTGGAGACGCAGTAACGAGAGAGAAGAAAGCAGAGAGAGAGATGTGTTGGGTTTGGGGTGGAGACGCAGTAACGAGAGAAGGGGATTTGTTGGGTTTTGGGGGTGGAGATGCAGCAAATTAAGAGAGAGAGAGAGAGAGAGAGATGTCTGTGTGTGAGGAAGTGATAACTCAGAAGGATTTGTGCGTGGGTGAGGAGAGAGAAGAGATAGGAAGAAGAAGGTGGGTGTTTGGGTCTAAGAATAACTGTGTTCGGATGTATAAATAGTTGTAAAATGACTAAAATGGCCCTTAATACCCTCGTGTGCCGGGCACGTGACATTTTCTGTTAGTTTTTTTTACTAAAGTTAAGGTAAAGACTAAAGTATGTCAATGTGTAAATATTGAGAATAAAAATAAAAAATTTAGGGATGAAAGTACAATACGTCTCGAACCTTAGAGACCATTAGTGCCTTTTACCCTTATTTTTATTATCAACGATAGAATTCTATGATTATACATTATTCGGCATGCAGTGGATTAGTTTTGATACATGTATGAAAAATTATTTATTGAAAAGAGTGTTGAAAGGACTAAGAATATGGTTGGTACCAAATTAGCATTAGTTGCAGTAAGTATGGTAAATTACATTATTGGTCCTTAAAAATTGTCATGAGTATCATTTTGATCTTTAGACTTTTAATTTTTTGTACTTTATTTTTAAATTTCACACATTGAACCAATGTGATTCCTGACATTAACATTCACTAAATCATTCATTACATCAATGAAATAAAAATATCAATTGCATTGCGCGTAAAAATGATAGACCTCCCTTAACTTTGTTTTTGAATGTCATTTTCGTAAATGTGATATAATTTTTTAATGCAGATTTCATTATTCGAGCACAAAATCTTCACTTTCTCTAAAATTAAGAAAAATTTCAGCTGCACTCTTTCTAATTTACTATATCTTTGAGCACTTTCCCTCTATTTTTTGAATTTTCATTGACGCCTCTTATCAGATTAAAAGTGTTAACTATAATATAATTTTACTAAATTGTTCATGATATATTTTAGGAAAAATATTATTCACACCACCTCTAAATAGACATATATTCAATAAGGCCCCTTCTATTTTTTAATTTTTTTACGTATTAAAATTCAAGTCAGTTAAAACTCGATTCGAGTTAATTAAAATTTATTTTTTACGTATTAAAATTGGTGTCAATTAAAAATTATATTTTTTTAAGTATTAAAATTTGACCCCATTAAAATTCTATTTTAGCCGATTAAAATTCATTTTTAATCGGGTCGAATCAAATTTTAATCAACTCACATTGAATTTTAATTAGTTCAAATTTTGATTCATAAAAAAAATAAAATTTAATCGATTCAAATTTTAATACATAAAAAATAAATTTTAATCAACTGGAATAAAATTTTATTTGACATGAATTTTAATAAAAAAAATATAAATTTTAACTAACTCGAAATAAATTTTAATCAGCACTAATAGCTTAGGTAAAGCTCAAATCGACTCGAATTTTAATACGTGAAAAAAATTTAATAGGCCCAAATTTTAATATGCAGAAAATTGAATTTTAATCAGAAAAAAAATGAATTTTAATAGACTTGAAGTTTAATTGAATTTTATATAAGATTATTTGAGGTTGATGTAGGGGTAATTCTGGTATTTTGGATGATTTGTTTTTATTAGAAATGGTGATTTAATGACAAGGGGGTGTCAATAATGTTTAAATATAAATTAGAAATGGTGTCCTTTAATATATGATAAATTAAAAGGGGTGTGATTGAAATTTTCCCCTAAAATTATAATCATCAGATGCACGTGCAATGCACAAGAAAACACACACACATTTTCCCCAAGTTGTCAGACCGCTACATCTTCCTCCCTGCCTAATCGAACAAATCCTCTTATTCCCATAGAAACCCTAATACTCCAAAACCCTTCCCCATTTGTCAAAAAGAATCCTTTTTGCTCCCTCCCTAAAACTCCTTACATGCAAAAAACTTGAAGAGATACACGTATTTATGAGCTCGTGTGTATATGTGTGGACAAATCAAAACTAATAGGGTTTGTATATATTATAACTAAAAAAAAGTATCTATCACGTTCGATATTTTTTCTTAATTTCTCTCTCATTCTCTTTTTTCGGTCTCTCTTTGAATGTGTATGTGTGCGAAACATTTGTGTACGTGTATGAGAACTGGTGCTGAAGATATGGTTGTGGGGTGTGTCGAGTACATGTGTATGATACTAGGCTTACAAATAGAGAAGAATGTGGAGGTGACTGGTTATGAGTAAGTATAGGCAAATTGTTGGTGATTTTTAATAAAGTTTGCATATTTGAATATGGGTTCGACTTTGTGTTCGAATAATGTTTATACATACATATCATTTCAATTGTGGGTGATACCAATTCTAGGGTGGAATAATGTTTATACATACATATCATTTCAATTGTGGGTGATACCAATTCTAGGGTGGTCGTAGTGTAAGATATTCATTATTAGACAATGTTGTGGTTGCTTTTGTGGTGGGGATGTGAAGGGAGGCAATATGGGTGTGAGTACCGTTGCTTTATGAGGATAGACTTACATATACACTCACATATGTATTATTTGCATGTGTGTGTTGGTTTATTCATAAAGAGAAAAAAGAGAGATATAGAGTGCAATAAAAATAGAAGAGAAATAAGACATCGGATAAAAAAACCCTAGATAGAATAAATTAGGGTAAACAATATAAATGACCTATGAATTTAGTTTTCATTTTAAATTGCACCTTAAATTTTTTATTTTTTTAATGTTTCTCCTAAACTATGTAAATCGTTTTAATCAAGTCATTCTGTTAAATTTTGGCATTAAATAGGGATAAAACCCTAACGATGATAGTTGGTGGAGGACATTTTAGTTCATTCAAGTAATATGTATAGTTAGGTTGAAGAAAGGGCGCCAAAATCTCCCACTCATTCTCCACTGTATGTTACACTCATCGTAGTAGAGAACAAGTAGTTTTGCTCAGTCCAGTTGATTGTCGTTGTGGGAGAGTGAGAGAGAGAAAGAGAGGTCATTGATGTTTACTACCACTGTGGAGAAGCATCAACAAGTTTAGAAGGTTAATTTGAACTACATGTAAATGTTTAATAAGAGTAAATATGAGTGAAAGTTCAGTTTTGTGGAGAAATGAGTATTGTTATATTGTTTTGTTGGTCTGTGGATGAAATGTTCCCTATTATGCTTTGAATGAATCAGTCCCTTGAAACAGAGCTAGAACTTGAGACAAATAATTTGATGATTGAGATAAAAAAAAAAATTGAAGCTACAACAAATGAATTCTCCACAAATGTCTCACAACACATATTGTCATAACAAAATGAGTACATAAGTTCATAAAAAGAGTATATCAGTTTGCAAGGAATACATCAGTTCACAAAAAAATGTATATCTGTCATCGATACAACTTTAGATCTACAGTTCTACAACAAAAAAGAGTTTTTGAGTACGGTCATCAACCCAGCTATACATATTACTTGAATGGACAAAAATGCCCTCCCCTAGTTGCCAACGTTAGGGTTTCATCCCCATTTAACACTAGAATTTAACAAAAGTACTTGATTAAAATGATTTATATTATTCAGCGGGTACATTAAAAAAATTGAAAGTTTAGGGTATAGTTTAAAATAAAGACTAAATTTCAAGGGTTATTTATGTGGTTTACTCAATAAATTATGACTTGACTCCCTCAATTATGAGTGGTTTGATTTTGTCCTCTCGAAATATAATGAGTTTCTCACATTTCTCTCAAATACTTGAATTGATTTTATCGTTCCAAAATTAAACATTCATCATGTTTTCATACATAAAATATCTACATGTGTAGTAAAGCATGCATTTGTAATATCTAATTTGGGGCAACGTAATAGTTGAAGTGCAACGTGATGAATATGATAGGTGTGATGTAATATGAGAAACATAAGTAGTTAATGGAGCAATGTGAGATATGGATATAATCAAGGGGATCAAAGTGCTATTGTTATCCAACCATTACTAGAAGGCTTGTCAATGGACTGATCCAAATATGAATTCGATTAATTGGATATGAATTAATATTTTTTTTGTTAATCTGAACTTGAATTTGAATTCAATACATTTTATTTAATGGATTATGATTTGAATATACCTATATCCAATCCAATTATGCCCCGATTTGAATTATTTATACATTTTTATATAAATATATAAGAATTTATGTGATTGTTTATAAAAATTTAGGTATAAATTGTTAAAAATTAATTAATTAAATTATTTGGAATACATCAAATTTGGATTGTTAACGAATTCAAATATATATTGTAAAAATAAAATCCGTAGAATTATCGGATAAAATTCAAATCGAATTTTTAAATTCAAATTCAATTCGATCAAAATTCCATCTAAATCCGATCCTTTAACGGGCCTAGGCACCAGGGTTTTTGTTGCAACAAACATGTAAATATAGATAGGGATGTGATGAAGTTTTGGAAAATAGAAAGAGGCGTAGATGAATTTTTCCTATAATAGCCCATGCTGACAATCTCCGAGTCTCCGAGCACGCTTTATTCTGTCTTCAACAAGAACACACCCCTCTCTATGTGCTCAGAATTCTGATACAGAATCGTAACCCTAAGCCCTAGAAAATGTTCACGCAATTCGGAGCCACAGCAGAGACACTGAGTAAAGCATCGACGATTGTGTTTCGGATCGGCACGGATGCTCACCTTTACGACGATCCCGACGTCGTCAGCATTGCACCACTTCTCGACAGCAAATTCGATTCCGAGATTTGCGAAGCTCTCAAGCGATTGCTCGCTCTCATCGCTCAGGGCTTCGATGTCTCCAATTTCTTCCCTCAGGTTATCATAAAAGTATCTGTATCATAAGTCTGATTTTAAATACCCCTGTTTGGTTGGTGAGAAAGAAAAAGAGAAAGTAAAGAAAATTGTGGATGTATTTTTTCCATTTTTTGTTTCTCAATTGAAGTAATACTTATCCAATTAGTGAATATTCATATTGATGCATCAATGAAATTGAAAATTGGACGGTACTGTATGAGAGTTAGTTGATATTGTTGTTTACCTCATGAATACATGCAATTTTTAGTTTTTGTTGGGAAAATACGACTTATATGGACGTCTTGTTTGGTTGATGGACATACAGGTGGTTAAAAATGTGGCATCACAGTCACTGGAAGTGAAGAAGCTGGTTTATCTGTACCTACTGCATTATGCTGAAAAGTATGCTCTGAACCACAACTTTTAACTCCAACGACTCCCTCAGGAACCCATCAGTTACCCTCATTACGATTCTATATTGTGTTTTTATGTTTACTCCAGTACTTAGTTTGAGAATATGATCTTTGTGAGATTAATTAAGATAACTGAATGTTGTCAAAGTATCTTTCAGTATGTGAATCAGCTTGTATTCGTTTGGGTACTTTTCTGTACCCAAACTCAAATCATAAAGTTGGAGGGACAATAGTTTGTCCCCCTCTAGTTGAACTGAAAAAATATTTTGATATAAGTTTGGAGATTAACACAACATTTTGCCCTTGTTCAATTGAAGTCCAATATGCATATGCAGATAAACATAAAGTTTGACTGTACAGGATGTACTGTTGCGAGTTGGGACTTACTTGTGCCCTTTCTTATATTCCAGGCGTCCAAATGAAGCGTTGCTATCAATAAATTATTTCCAGAAGGATTTAGGGGATTTCAATCCATTGGTGCGGGCGTGGGCATTACGTACTATGGCAGGAATCCGTCTACATGTAATTGCACCTCTTGTTCTTCTGGCGGTGGGAAAATGTGCTAGAGATCCGTCTGTATATGTTAGAAAGTGTGCTGCCAATGCTCTTCCCAAGTTGCATGATTTGCGCCTAGAGGAAAGTACCACAACGATTGAAGAGGTCAGCATTTGATGTTCATCTGTTTCTATCTAGACACCCAAAAAAGCCTGTGTGGCTTTCCATGATAGGTCTACAATGTTTTGTTGTGCAGACTATTGGAGTATTGTTGAGTGACAAGTCTCCTGGAGTAGTTGGAGCTGCTGCTGCTGCATTTGCTTCTGTTTGTCCAAACAACTTGTCTCTTATTGGAAGAAATTATAAAAGGTTATGCGAGACTCTCCCTGATGTGGAAGAGTGGGGTCAGATTATCTTGATTGGGATCCTTTTACGCTATGTAATTGCCAGGCATGGGCTTGTAAAAGAATCCATTATGTTATCTTCTTGGTCTAGTGAGAGCTATAATTTTGAAAACGAAGGTTCAGATACTAGTTTTGCTAGAAAAGAAAACGCTGATGACCCGGATAATGGGATATATGATTCTGAGTTAGCCAGTATGATATCCAGTAGCTACCTGGAAGGACCAGATAAATATTTATCAAGGTCAAGCTATGCAGAAAGGGTTACATCTGGAATGGATTCTTCATGTTATACATCTGCTAAAAGTAACGATGATGTGAAGATCCTCCTGCAGTGTACTTCACCATTGTTATGGAGTCACAATAGTGCAGTTGTACTTGCGGCTGCTGGGGTACATTGGATAATGGCACCAAAGGAGGACATTAATAAAATTGTTAAGCCGCTCTTGTTTCTCCTGAGATCATCTAATTCCTCAAAATATGTGGTATGTTGCATTTTCGTTAGAAAAGTGGTCTTATATGATTCTGTTTAAGTTTGTTTCTTATGCTGCAGCCTTTTTTTGTTTTAATTCATTATTGGTATTGTGTACAGTGCATAAAACATTACGAGGTTCCAGTTTGCAACATATTGTTGAAGGAAATTTAGTAACGTTTGGACTGTAGTCGAATTTTGGTCAAATGTAGATCTAGGAAATGAAAAAAATGATTTATTTGGAAAAAAATCCACTTGAGTGGAAGAAAGAATCCTGTATTATGTATAGCCCGCCTTTTGTATGCCTTTGTTGCTGCCACCTACCCCACAAGATACAACACAGTGAAAATTTGAATATATCTTCGATGAAACTAGAATTATGAAGGCTAAGAAAATTTGGAATATGAAGAGAAAGACCTAATAAGAAAATCTTTTGTAATTCTAGCCTATATATGAGGTTGTAAATTAAACTGTAAGAAAGGCAGCCTAGTACATAAGACTCCCTCTACTACAGGATCTTGAGAGGGTCACATATAAGCAGGCCTATTCACACATTTGGAGTGGTTGTTTCCGCGACTCTAGCCTAGAACAAAATGAAATGTTGTAAACATGAGATCTTTTGACTTTGCAATAACATGTTAATCCATCCATTCTTCTGTAGTTGCATAGAACAAGCCTTCTGTTAGCTTTATGTTTCTTACACTCTCCTTTGGCTGCCACTCCATAAAAAGCCAATTAATTGTTGCAAATATGAACTCTTTTTTGTGACCTACGGATTGCATGGGTATAGCAATTCGGCAGTGTTTCACCTTGAGAGAAGGCAATGTGTAAAAAAGGTGTGGTTTGAGGATTGTTAAACAATGTGGATAGTAAATGCTGTTAAAGGTGTGACTTGAAATTGCTTTTTTGAAATAGGTTCCCGTTTAGCTAGTATCAAACCATTGAGTGTAGGATGATTTGCAATGATAAGAACACAGAGATTACATAATTTGAAATAAAGATGCATCCTCATTTTTTCCCCCCGAGTCATGTCAAATAGGAGCTCCCTGTCTCCTGGGTGATATGGAGTTGGTTTGTTGAAAAAAGTTCTTGTCTAGTAGTATCAAACTATTGAAGTTTACTGTGATTTGCAATTATAAGAATACATACAGCACATTAATTTGAAATGGAGATGCATCCTCATTTTGTTCAGAGTCATGTCAAATAGGAGTTCTGAAAGTGTACTGTTTCCTTTCGCTAAGTTATTTTTATTTATTTTTGAGGATTGACAGTTCTTTTAAAGTTAACATCCCCCCAACACCAAAATTGGTGGGGGAAAGAATTAAAAAGAAAAGGAGAAAAATGAAGAAATCAAACAAAGAAAAGCAGGGTTTCATCTAAATATTTTTCATATTTTAATCCCAACTAATATTTTGACATTCGAACTAAGAGTTTTATGGAGGAGGAAATGTTGAATAAATAAAATCCCTACAAGAACTATACCTCTGGCGATCTATAGAAGTACTTTATGAGGTCCATTTGCAAATTTTGTAGGACAAAGCTTGATTTTTAATGGCTTATATTGCCATTTGCAATCTGCCGTGGTATAATAAAGCATAAATGCTTTTGCTTAAGAATCCAGTTTATATGTTTGAGGAAGTGTTGGTAAATAATGGTAATGACCATTAGGGACATCTTCTCAAGAATACTGCAACCGAGGATCAAAATTTTGTTTTGTTTCCATTGAAATGGCCGAAATGAATTAGTGATGCAAAATTGAAATTCTCACGTTTCGAAATTCTCAGTTTTCCTTTTTTCCTTTGTTTCCGAACTAAAATTATGGACTAAAACAAAATTTTGATCCTTGCATGGAGTAAGACAACTTTTTTGTTTTCTTAGCAGTTTTATTGGATTCTTTGTATAGGAATTACTGATAACTTACTACTACAAAATGGCTTGATAACTGCATGTATCCTGTCCATATGTTTTGGTAGTCCAATATGTGGTGTTCATTATATGCTTTCATATATTACACAAATGGCATGCTGACAGGTGTGGGTGGAGGCATCTTCTTGTTGGGAACTTTGCTTCAAATGAAAGATTGATCAATTATGAGACCACACGTGTTCATGACCCATTTTATTAATGCTTCTTCTTTTTACCTTATTTTCTTTTTCCTAGTTTTTCCTATTCCATTTAGGGCTGGTATTTTGACCTGCTTTTCACTTTTTGTATATGGATATAAGACATTGTAATGGTAATTAGTATTGGACATGGTTTAACTGGCTGATGAGAGACTAATATTGATCCCAAAACATGCCAGAAAGTACTGGTGGTACCAGATACTGAATGTTCTTGGCGTACCACTGATATATTTCGGCAACACGTACCTGTATTGATCCAATAATTCAAAACTTGGTTTCGCTAAATCTAATTATACTTAAATTGATGCAGGTCCTCTGCAACATTCAAGTTTTCACTAAAGCAGCACCTTCTCTCTTTTCTACTCACTTTGAAGAATTCTTTATAAGTTCTTCAGATCCATATCGAATAAAAGCTCTAAAACTTGAGATACTATCTTCCATTGCAACAGATTCATCTATATCTGCTATTTTTCAAGAGTTTCAGGTATTGTCTTATGTTATAAGTTTACACTCATTCAAATCAGTTCTATTTGTATTTACATCATTATTTGTCTTTGGCTTACTGATAGAACAAAAACTAGAACAACAGTTGGAACAGAAAACAAGGTTGTCTACAATTATTCTATGATGACTAAAAGCATCCTTAGGGATTATGGATTGAACAGGTAAAGTTTAGGGAAAGATCAATTGCTGACTGGATAACTCAAGTTTCTGGAACTTTGTGTCTACAATTGAATAAAAAGGTTCTTGGAGTCCCTGGTTTAGGCAGCGTTGTGCAGCAATTTGATTTTGGATTTATAGAATATCTAATCAGTGGATTAGAGTCACATTGTTGAGAGAGTTGATTTCTCTTCTGGAACAAAAATCTGATTAAAAAACACCCAGTTTATTCCAAGAGGTTAGATTGGGTACAAGCCTAACTTTTTCATTATTTGCCAAAGTAGCTATTCTTAGATTTGAACTCACAACCTTAAGGTTAAATCATAGGAAAGATCTGATTTGAAATCATAAAACAATGCTTTGTGAGAACCCAAAAAACATGAACAAAAGTTATAATAGTGCGGATAATATGGGATTGATGCTTTTTTGTTGTTTGAATTAAATGTCGAGGTACTAGTTGAGATATGGAAAATTTTAATTTGGACTATCTTTAGTTCTAATCTAGTAAGGATATGATTACCTTTTTTTATTCAA
The DNA here is from genome assembly GCA_963454935.2 of Ilex paraguariensis. Classification (NCBI taxonomy): domain Eukaryota; kingdom Viridiplantae; phylum Streptophyta; class Magnoliopsida; order Aquifoliales; family Aquifoliaceae; genus Ilex; species Ilex paraguariensis. The sequence continues at coordinate 229,414 of CAUOFW020000725.1, read as the reverse complement.
GTCACGGGAGATAGAAACTATGTACAACTAAAACAAGTTGATTATCTAAGCCTAGTCATGAATACAAGTGAATATTTTCCTTCCTTTTTATCTTTGCAGAAGAATTTGTATTTATATGGAGTCTACTAATTCTTCAACTTCTTGTAGAAATAGAAACTTTTAACATTGAAGCTTCAAATTATGGGAATAGTGTGATTGTTATTAGTTATTAACAAGATATAAGTAAGCTGATATAAAAGGTTGTTAAGTGGGATTGTCCTCTGATTCTTACCCTTCTGATGCCAGTTCTATATCTGCATCTAATGTCGAATAATTAAATTTCAGCACTTACTATGTAGGTTGAGAAATAATAGTTTGTTGGATTTCAAAATCTAAACCACTCAAGCTGCTTGCAGTATGTACTCATTAGGTCTAATGTTGGTATATCTCTATTCAACTTTTGCTTGACCTAGTTTACCTAGCTAGATGTTGGAACTTAGGGTTCCTTCAAACTTTCCATTTGTTTAATTTTCGTTTTTGATTGTACTTCAACATCAGACACCATCATATGATTCTTATAGTGAGATCTTTTATATAGATTGTGGACCACCCTGATTGATGTTTGATGTACTTGGAAACATCATAGAGGGGTCTAAGAAAAATCTTCGAAGACTTATATGTATGGATGAGGGATCCTTCAAGCTATACATTTGCTCATACTATTTAATCTTTCATGCACAAAATTGCAAAAAATTTAGGGAAGTAAAGGGAAAACTGGAGATGCACCTAGGCAAATATAGTTTGTCGAGAGGTCGTATGCAGTGCATGTATATGAAAGGGTGGCCATGGGATGGGCTAGTTGCTAAAAATGCAGCCTGGACTTGGAGGCCAGCCAGACTGCCTCTGCGCTGGGATCTTTTAGCCTAGCACTGCCCGTGTGCCACTAATTTTTTCGCTTTTGTCTAACAAAAATTAATTCCTAATTTTTTGATGAAGCACTATCATCGTTGCCTGATTTTGCTTTTATTTTTTATCTTGTTATTGATATGCACAAATTGATTCTTATCTTTTAGTGCATTGCTAGGATTATATTCGAGATCCAGACAGAAGATTTGCTGCAGATACTGTTGCTGCAATTAGTTTATGCGTGCAACGTCTTCCAACAGTAGCAACCAAATGTTTGGAAGGGTTATTGACTCTAATCTCACCCCGTAATTCACCTACTATTCTGCTGTATTGGATCTTTTAGAAGAATATATTTTCTTCGTTTTGTTTTTTCCTTTATATTTTCTGTGTTGTTTTTTTTCAAATGTATACACACAATCTTTTGAAATATCTTCAATATTGCAGAATCTTCAATGAGTGATGTTGCATCTGCGGATGGCGAGGCAGTGGTTTTAATTCAAGCAACAATAACCATCAAGGCTATTATAAAATTAGATCCACCCAGTCATGAGAAGGTATTTTTGTCACATGTATTTTTCTCTTATAAGATATGGCCATGTTTGTGCTGTTCTCTTTTCTCATTAGTCATTGTTTCATCTGTGTCTACAGATCTTAAATATTTAAATTGAGATTATATTGAATATTTCTTAACGTTTCCATCTGGAGACATGTTTGCTCAGCGTCTATGGTGGTCGCTTTGCTATAATTTTTCCCACCTCTACATGGATTATGAGCATAATCATTCTAGTGTGTGGTGGAGTAGGCTGTGGTTTTGGTATAGCTATGAAAGTTACAGCTTATTATTAATGTGAATTAGTTTTGAGAAATTAAGTTTGCTTATGAAGTCAGAATTTATATTTGTTACTTACATTATATGTGAAGTCAAAGTGTAGTACTAAGCGGAAGGGGTTGCTCTTTCAAAAACATGTTAACAAAGGAGGTTAAATTGTATTGTAATTTGTTTTCCTTCTCTAATTTTTTTGCCTAACATAAGATAAGTTTCATCTTTAAAGTTTGATGTGGGCCAGTTGTGGAGAACTGTCTCCTACTAACTCTGATAACCCCAAACAATTTCGGGAAGCAGTTGCAAACTAAGAGTATTCTCATGCATGATTAGTAATTCTCTGGGCATGGGATGAAAAAGTTTCATAAAGGTAGAAGAATGATTATGGGCTTTGTGGCTGTAATTGGTTGAATTGTGGTGGAGTTTGGTTGCAAGATTCTCAGGCTGAAGATTCTGGATGGCAACTAGTTTTGGGAGAATTAGGGTGGGGTATGAAATAATGGTTGTTCCAGAGCTATAAATACTAAGTCTGTTATTAATCTTGGCTGATTTGTGATCTTCTCATAATCTCATTTACAAATGTTTGAAGAAATGAACGAGTTAGAGTTCGTGTTTTCCAGGGGCTGATCGGAGTTTAGGTTTTGTGGATATAAAGTTGGTGATGATATGGGATTCTTGAATGTAAAGGTATGAGGGGGTTTGGATTTGAAAAGAGTATTGTATACACAGGCTGTTCAAGATATGTTTTAACATTTGGGAATATGACTTCATTTATAGAAGCCAAAGACTTATTTCTAGAACTCGCTACTATAAACCATATCCCATGACCCAGTAACATAATGTGACCCAAGCTCAGACCCATGGACCGCTGTCTAAAAATCTAGAATTTATGAATATACTAAAAGCATAAGAACCCTCATGACAAATGGAACTAGAAGCATATGACTGTAGGAAACCATAAAATACAGCTCGACACCACTCAAACTTGAAAATGCAAGTTGGAAGGTAGGTTCTTTCTTGAAATTGAACAAATTATCCGTAGTTTGCTTTAATTGAATTTATTGTTCTTGAACCTCTTTATATATTGCTTCCTTAGAGGATGGGACTGGCTTTTGATTGAATGATAAATGTTTACCATATGATACCTTTCTATTTTAACTGATAAGTTAATTTCTTTGTTTTGATGAAGGTAATTATTCATTTGGTTCGAAGTTTAGATTCAATCAAGGTTCCTGCTGCTCGTTCAGTGATCATTTGGATGGTGGGTGAGTACAACTCCATTGGGTCCATTATTCCAAAGATTTTGTCCCCCGTGCTTAAGTATCTGGCGTGGTGCTTTACTTCGGAAGCACTTGAGTCAAAACTCCAGATTCTTAATGCTACTGTCAAGGTAGTTTGTCGTGTAAACAGTTCTAATTTATCTTGTCTTTTGTTAGCTGCGAAAGTATTAGTATAAGGAAAATATTGTGGCAGGTTGTCTTATCAATTACATGAGCTCATGCTTGTTAATAATACTCAACTAGTACATAAAATCGGCAGATTTTCAGGACTAAAGAAACGCTATTCACTTGCATAAATTAGTTTACTTCGTCCTACGAACTGTGGGGCTTAGTTTGTTTCTCTTGCTCAATTCTCACATGTTAGTTCTGAACCACCTATTCTCTTAATAATGCTTTCAACTTTTGCTTACTAAACTGTACCTTCTTACGAGTCTCGGTCCTTTTTTTGTAGTTTTATTTATTTTTTTCTCTAAGCGAGATATCTGAGCCTCATAGAGCACCCAATACTGTGGATACATGCAATTCCCCATCTCACAAAGAGCGGGTACTCTCTGGGATTACGCAGCTTGGTTTTCAGTCCGAATGACCCTACCATACGGAATACGGAAGAAGGTCATTAGTAGTCCTTGTAGTCAGAAAGAAAACTGCCAAAAAAGCTGTTTAATAGATGCGGGACATTGCCCATAGGGATGACTCCAAATCAGAACCTCTGCTTTTCAAAGTGGTTCCTAGCCATCTCATCTACCCTGAAGGGGTGTAATGAATATGAGTTTGTTCTTACTTCTGTATTGATGATTTCTGTTTGTGCAAGTCTGCTCTTGCTTTGATGGCATGCTTGGAGTATATTATTTGCCCTTGTGGAGGCAAAAAAAATTGAAATCTTTCTTGGGGCAAGAATACTGTTTCGACCATGTTTTACTGATGGCAAGGGGTTAATAATTGATAGGGATACTCGTGGACAACCAACTCTACTGTCTCGGTACTGGGTCAGAGTATTGCAGTAAAAAAGAAGTCTTATGGCCATTGATTCAAGTTACTCTATGATGTTTGAGTGCTCCTCAGCCTAGCCAGATAATTCGACAGAGGGATCTAAAATGGTTGTCAAATGTCTCTTAAATTTTTCTGAAACTTACCTTTCCTGGGTAAGCAATTCCTAAAACTTATTTGGAGAAAAATAAAAAATGAGCAGCTGTTGATATCTTTTCACTAGAGTTTGCGGCATTGTTTTCCTGTTATTCTGGCTGCGAGGTTTAATATTGCTGATCTAGTTATTGTGATGTAGTTATACTAAATTAGCCAGCAGAATCCACTACTCTATTTGTTGATAAAGAATTTTTGTTGATGTGGTCTTTTGTCATGTCAAACCAGTATATATCATCTTAATGTGAATCTGATAGTTTTGTGAGCCTTTGCTTCATTCATAAATTTGTAATTTTTTTTGGTTTTTAGGTTCTGTTATGTGCGAAAGGGGAAGATCTGTGCACATTCAAAAGAATATTAAGCTATGTCCTTGAGCTTGCCAAATGTGACTCAAACTATGATATTCGTGATCGGGCTCGTGTTCTAAGGAAACTCCTGTCGTGTTATATTGATTCTCATGGTCTGGAGGAAGAAGGAAAATATCCAGCAGAAAATAAGGACCTGCCACAAACACTTGTAGAACTCATATTTGGGCAACAAAGAAATCTATCGTCACCCGAACCCATTAACTATCATTTTTATCTTCCTGGATCTCTTTCACAAATAGTTCTTCATGCAGCTCCGGGGTATGAACCTCTTCCAGAGCCTTATAGTTTGAGGGAAATATCTGCAGAGGGAGCTACTCATAGCAAATCATATGAGCTATATGATCCAGACGAGGTATCTGGATCTTTAAATGAAGAAAGCTCTTCTGATTATAGTTCTCAAGGGTCAGGTACTGGTTCTACTGGTAGTGGTGACAGTGATGAAAGTGGGTCTGCAAGTGAAGGAGATGACAACGGAGGCCCGTTGATTCGTTTTGATGTCGATAATTCTCATCAAAATCAGAGTGGAGGCTCAGAGGAGAATAATGCTTATTCTAGTTCTAAAGATTTGGGAGAATTGATGTCCAGGAGAGCTTTTGAATCATGGCTGGATGAGAATCCTGACTCGAGCCAGAATTCATCTGAATTAGGTTACGTTCAGAGATCGTTGGCAAGAATCTCCGTTGGGGATATTGGTGGCAAAGTTAAACCTAAATTCTATAATCTCTTGGATCGTGCAAACGGAAATGGGTTGAGTGTGGATTATACATTTTCATCTGACACATCAACCATATCCCCCCTGCATGTATGTGTAGAAGTTTCCTTCTGGAACTGTTCTACTGAGCCTATGTCAAAATTACAATTGGTCTCAGAGGAATCTAACAGCAACACTGATTTTTCAGACCAAGCATTGGAAACAAGTGGAAGGTGATTTTAATTGATACTTGCATAATTATCACTGTTTTTGGCTAGTTAGTTAAACACCTACTTGTGAGGGAATTTGTCTCATTCTGTATTTATAACATTCTGCAATGTTATCCACCATTTCCATACAAATGGAACATGGGCTCCTGGTTTAAAATGCACGTGAAAACCACCCAAAAAGAAAAGAACTCCAAAGTAGTCCAAAATGCGTATATGGTGAGTTTTCTTCTTTTGATCTTGTAACGCCCTGGTTTTCGAATGCATTACTAAATTAAACGAATGATCAATCATAATATACCACAAATATATCTCCAAATATTTGGCTAGAGTTCTAATTACCTCAATAAAAATTATAATTACAAATTTGATCTTCAAAGATCAATAAAACTTGAAATTTCAATATAATAAAAATAATATGAAGATTTTTGTTTCTCCGATTCCTCAAATATCAACTCTGGTCATTTTCTTCCAAATCATCCTGAAAAATATTAAAATCGGGGAAGTGTGCAATACAACAGGAAACAATATGCTCATGGATAAAATATGAATAATTAAATACCAAATAACTCAATTGATAGAGAATTATGAACAATAGAATCAAGAATCAATTCGATAAGTCATATAGCTCAACTGCTATCAAACAACCTTATACACCATTCATCTTGGTGACGTGATAAGTGGCACTTGGACATATAAATCCATAATTATACTAATCAATCACACACTATAGGGCATAATCACACCCTCCAGGGCCACAATCATGTTTCACAAATTATGAACCAAGCATATTTCGTACATGTATCAATCCTAAAGTATTTAGCCAAAAATACATATTAGCTCAACTAAAGATTCATAATTTCATACCAACAAAAAATAATCAATAGAAATACAAATTTAAGATGAACAAAATAGTACTCTTTGCAACGAGATTAAAAGATGGAAGCATATTGTATACTACTTCATACTTTAGGTTTTATCTCGTATCAAGATCGTGCGTTGTGTTAAAACGAAACCGAATAATATTTTACAATAATTATAAAACTAAGTAATTATGACTTATTTAAACCAAAAATAATTTTTGGAGTGAATAGCGAAAAATAACAATGTTCAAATTTGATTCAAAAATATTTAATGAGGATCAAATTCAAGTGATTGTTCATCAAGTTGAACCTATAAAATTATTAAATTATAACCCAAAAACCTTCCATAAATTTTTTATCGTAAGATCGAGCTCTTACTTCAACAAAATTTTGACTATTTTTTCCCTTTTGCCCCTCTGTCCTCCTGCCCCCCCTTTTTTTTCCTTCCTTTCTCCTGTTTAACCAACTGGTGTAGGACTTCTATTTATAGAGTGAACAAGGGAGGAGAGCCTTGGGCTCCAAGCTCCTTGCGCCATGTTACACCATGGACACTTGTCTATCCCTCTTATTTTATTTTATTTAACAAGACACTTGTTACTTTAGATATTTACATGTGACAAATACTTTTACATATATTATATAATTCACACTCTAAAATGTTTAATATGCCATTTTTATTCCATCGCGAAATATGATCTATATTATAGTCATTTGACTTGTTTTCACATAAGAAATTTATATTTGAGGTCCATGTATTTATTTATAAAAATAAACTTCAATAATATAGAATCATAGTTATCTCTCCAATTAATAACCCAGGTTATCACTGTTCTCTTTCTGGATGAGTAATATTCATGGAAACTTTAAAGGTGGGAAAGGTTCATATCATTGTTTAACAGTATTGAATATTTCAAACTTTTAAGTTGTAGATGTTGAAATTTAAACTTCAGAGCTCAGTTGTATTTCTAGTGGATTTAATGCCTACATTTTAGTTACAGGCTACTTAACTAAATGTAAACAAGTTTCAATATTGATGTTGACAAGTTTCTACGTATCATCATAGTTATATTTTGAATTTCTTGCTGTCATTTATGTGATCACGTATCATCAACTGGATTTTTGGGTTCAATCTGTCCTGTTAGCAGGATTCTTAGACTCCTGGGAGGTGGGTTGATTGATTCATTAATCTCAAGTACTTGCTTGTGTAAAACATTTAACTAACGATGCATTCTTCCTTGTGTGTTACCTTGGCTTCCCAAAAGGCTACTTAGTGCAGCCCTTGTTTATCTTGATTTGCAGTCCAATGGCATCTAATAATGATGTGCCAACTGTAATTCCTATGGAAGAGATTGCTACCTTGGAACCTGGGGAGACTACAAAGCGAATCCTCCAGGTTCGTTTCCATCATCATCTATTGCCCCTGATGCTGGTCTTACAATGGAATGGCAAGAAGCACCTTGTTAAGTTACGGCCTGACATTGGATATTTTGTAAAACCTCTTCCAATGGACATTAAAGTGTTCTTGAAAACGGAATCTCAACTCCCGGGGATGTTTGAATACATGAGGAGGTCAGTTATTTCTGTAACTACATTTCTGTTTCTGCAAATTCTACTAGCAACACTGTCCCTCATCCTCATTTTCACCAGTACTTCCATTTGCATATACTGTGCAAGAACAAGACCAGTGGGTATCTAAATCCTAGGAACCAATGCCCATGCCATATGCAAGTAGGTTTAGGTGTGACTGTACAGTTGCATTAAGGATGAACTCATTCAAAATATCAAATTTTAGGTGCAAATTTTGCAAGTCCTCTCTTTATGAACTCATTTTGTTTCTTGCTTGTTACCAAATTTAGGCACTGCCTTGATACAAAACATGATATTGGTCCAGTGTTTTCCTGATCAGTTGATGCCAACCAACTTTAAAATGATACAGTAGGCTTTAATATACCTTTAAAGTACCTGTTGTTTCTGTTATGAGACATTTTGGGAAGTCCTGGCAATTTTTGCTATATATCCACTGAGTGAATTTTTTTCCTGTCTCTTCGCTTCTAAGATGGAGATGACCCCTGAAATGAAAATTTGTGGATCACTGAAAAGATGAAAATTTTGCTTTTGCTTTTGCTCCGACTCTTGAAAATTTGACCTAAATTTGAGTAGCAGTGCTGTAAATATTTTCTTGGCCAAGACCACTAGACCTATGGGGTTAGTGGGTTTTTTCTCACTGTTCAACTTGGTACAGAGAAGGGCCTGAGTTGAGACTTAAATCTGACTGGTCTGAGCAATGTTTTAAAAGATTGCTCGCCACATTTTCTGTGTACTTCACATGGAGTAAACCATCTAATCATTATCGCCAATCAGGTCCTATATTTGTTTTGTCAAAATGGAGACATGGTCATGTCATTATTACAGTGTATCACCCCACTTCTCAACACATTTCATGCCTTGAATATTTTGGCCAAAACTTTTTGAAACAAGGGAATAGTTTTCAGGACTAAACAAGGGATTTTGGTTTCAGTTTGTTATATATAATCAATCTTAGTTTGATTTTTCAATAGCCATAATAGATCATAGTTTTCAAATTAATACTTATAATCAAATCTGTCTTGTCATGGGAGTTGAGCATGCCTTTGACTGGGGGAAAGTAGAAATAATATGTCGATTATTATCTCTTGCTAATGAGAAAAGGGAAAATCAAAGCAAATCTGCTATATTCATCTGAGCGAGGCAGGCAGACTTGCGAATCTGTTCATTTGTCAAAGGAAGAATTTTATTTTTAACAAAATCTGAGGGCATAATGAATGTGAAGAGATGAATCAATCTTCTATTTTCTTGCCAATTTTAGGTTAAAAAAAACAAATATTCCTAGAAAAAGTTTTTTCTTTGTTGTCGTCTTTGTTTTGAAATCTTGTATTGAGTTTGTTTTCAATGATTTGCCACAGGTGTAACTTCACTGATCACATGGGAGAGATAACTGATGACAAGGGTGATAGCTCACTACTTAAAGACAGGTTTCTTGTAATTTGTGAGAGCCTAGCGTTGAAGATGCTCAGTAACACAAACCTTTTTCTTGTATCTGTGGACATGCCTGTGGCTGCCAACCTTGATGATGCATCGGGTTTGTGTTTACGATTCAGTGGTGAGATCCTGAGCAACTCAATGCCATGCTTAATCACTGTTACCCTTGAAGGTAAATGCTCTGAACCACTGACTGTGTCCGTGAAACTCAACTGTGAAGAAACTGTATTTGGCTTGAATCTGTTGAACAGGGTTGTGAATTTCTTAGCTGAGTCCCCTCGGTAATGGATATTATGTTAATTACGAACTTCGAAAATGGACCGTAATTTTACATTTTGAATATTGAGCATACACATATATTGTAATATAACTTTTTGTTGTTGTGACGAAAGTTTTTTCCAATTTAAAAACCATAGCTGAGGCTGATTAGCTGCATAAGAGGGATTATGGATCATGTTAAGCCAAACTTAATGGGTTCTTTGTATTTAAAATTTAATATGCTTTTCTAACGGTTTTCAGAATAAATGTTTGTGGCATTTTGATGTGGACTTGCTACTTTCCTTTCTATGTAACAAGGCTATGTGTTCCTTAGTAATGTTTTTGTTATTTGATAGTAGTGTGTTCATGTTAGATAAAGTAGTACGTTCGTGTTAAAAAATATTTTATTTATATTCGATTTGTTTATTAATTTGGGTCTAACGAGTCGTATCATATCGAGTCCGTGTCATTTATGAACAGTGTATAACTAAGATATAAAATAGTCATGTCGTTTATTTTTTTTGATTGGTTTTATTCATATCTGATTTATTTATTAATCGTGTTGGGTCCACTCGTTTACAAAATAGATGACTGAAAGAAGATCAAAATTTTTTATTTTGTATCGTGTTATTATTATCATCTTATATAAAAAGTCAAATGGAAAAAATAAAAAAGGTATTGTAGCATTGAAAAACATGTGCTTCTACTCATCTACAAAATGGGTAGTTTTAGGAAAACTAAATTTTTTTAATTTTGTGTCGTATTCGTATTGAGTTATATTTTAACAGCAGGAGTAAATTATTATATTATTATGATCCTATATAAAGAGTCAAATGGAAAAAATATGAAAAGTACTGTAGCGTTGAAGACCATGCGCTACTGTTGGAAATTGCCCTTGCCCCAATGTAAGGGGAATAGATCATCAGCAAAGTCCATATTACTGTTACAGCATCTAATTTAAATTAATTGTCAATGGATGGAAGTATATAATTTTTTTTTAATTATTATGAATGGTTGGTAACCAATATTTTGTACTTTTGTGCATATATAGACTTCCATCACATGAATTTGAAAGTGCACATCTATATAACTTACCCTTCATTTTAAGAAGACAAAAATTTTTACAAGGTAAGGAATACAATTGGACCAAAGATCTATTGTTATAATTAAACTTAATGATCCTAATTATTAGATGTGAAATACAAGTTTTCTTAACACGAGAGATCTGGCTCGCACATGAGTTCAACGAACAAAAAAATAAAAAATCATACATACTGAGAAATTAAGATGCATAAGAGAATTAACTCACTGATAACTCAAGATGTAGCTCTGATATTATTAGAGAATTTATCTCAAAATTAATTGACTCTTCAAATATATAAACTAATCTCGATAATCCTAATTATTAGATGTGAGATAAAAACACTCTTTAACAATTATACTATGGCCCTACTTACACCACGGTTTAAGTAGATAATTTGGATACTTTAAAACACCACGATGAACCCTCGTGAGTTAGTTCAATGCTGAATCAAAAGGCACTGTGTAATGTCGTAAATTTAGTCCGAGTTTGAGGGGAGTTTTAGTCCCCCGACAACATAACAATTAAGCTTATCCGATGAACATGATTTGCAAATAGTTACGAGTACATAAAATTTGGACGGCAAACATTAGTCCGAGTTATGTGTTTAAAAATCATAGCGGGAGAGAGGCCCTTACGAGGTCGTTCTTGCAAGGTTTTATTATTTCAAGTACAATTAAAATTCTTTATACCAACTATTATTGACAAATTTGTACTGTTACAAACCAAAATTAGGGGCGTTCCAAGAATACTTGAACCCTCAAACAAAAATTTTAGATGGAACCTAAATTATTTTTTGATGAGTAATTTATTTATTTTTGTTTTTAAATTTTAGATATTTAGATTTATATCTTTTAGTGTATATACTTAAGGTGGAAAACAACTTGCAAAATAAACACATGATGATGTAAATGATTATATTAAAATTAAAATTAACTCAAAAATTATAGTTCAAAAAAATAAAACTAAACAAATAGACTAGAGTTATTAAGAATTCAAATAAAATGAGAAAATAGAGTTTTATAATTTTTTATACAAGAATATGGTTTTGTCTTTTTTTTTTTAAAATTTACATATACATGTATGATTTTAAAAAAATATTGATAATTTTTTTTAATAATTTCACATAACATCCTAAAGTTTTTACATTTTGTTTTAAGTCATACAATATTATTTTATGAGACATGTGCGAATGGGCCCAAGCGAACGCCTCAAACTCTTAAAGCCACTCATTAGGGAATATAAATATCTGCTAAATGAGTCTATCTGCAGAGCCGTTATCCTGTTTTTCTTTTATTTCAATCCAATATTGGACAATAAATGCTTCAAAATGGAGATCAAACTGTCCAATACTCTGGTAACATCAGGTCATTTAAAACCATAGTTCACGTTACGTTATCAACTATCAACTTGAAGTGCTCTAAGACACGTCAATTGCAACGTCGTAACTCGATATTGGATGATATAATATAAAATAAAATATTAAACATGATAAGAGATTCAAGTCATATCGCGACATCATAAAACCGTATCGGTTAATTCAACGACGTTAACTCGGCGATTCAGGATTGACTTGAAGATAAGTCAGCTGAGTCGTGCAAAACTCAGAATTTATCTGTATCATCTCGAAATTTGCCAAGTTGGATACGCCTCGTATCGGTATTGGCCAATATTTGAAACGGCGATGGGTAAGAAAGGTTTATCCCTGTTTCATCTTTCCTCATACAGATCACAGCTATAGCAAATGCTATTACAACTATTCATACTCACCTCATCATCCTTTCAGTCCAGTAAGTAGATTCCCAAGTCATGCCCAAAAAAGATGGCCTAGTGCACGAAACTTCAGCAATTGCAAAGTTTGGAGAGCGTCTTACAAACATCTCAAAAATCCCCAGATTTAGATCTCCCTTTCTCCTCATATGAACCTGATTTGTATGCCAAGTCTTTGATGGGTCAAAAGAATTATATGTATTAAAAAATCACCCAAGATATATAACAACTGTACAGACAAAGTAATGGTGTAATACAACTCCAGCTTCTGATACAATTTCTCCAGACAGTTTCCTCTCTTCTGAAATGATAAATACAAACTGTAATCATATCAAAAATCCTTGGCTTCTCCAAGCTCAACTGGTTCAGGCAGATGGCTGTGGACAGGAAGCAGCCTTTCTATTATTAAAAGCTTCCTCGGTACGCTTCTTACGATGCCTATGGAGTACCTCACTTTTAGTGCTCCCTGTGTCTTTCGAGTTCTGAAGCTGCTCCAATTGTTTTACCACCTCATCCATGTTCGGCCTGAACCTGGGTTCTATGCAAATGCAATTGATTGCAAGGGTAGCTGCTTTAAGTGCTGCACCCAAGGAATATTGGCCTTCGATACGGGAATCCATAACATAGACGATTCTGTGTTTCCTGACCAGGAAACGCTTAGCCCATTCGATGAGGTCTTGTTCCCCAGGTGGACGATTCTTGTCCAATACTCGTCGGCCAGACAATATTTCTAGAAGAACAACTCCAAAACTATATACGTCGCTTTTGGTAGTTAGATGACCTTCATAAGAAGAAAATAATAACTAGGGATTAATAAGGAGACAATGAGATTGATTCACTCACTAATGAGGGAAGTAAGATATTACAAAGGACCAGGGCTCCATACAGTGAAAACCGGATATTCTGATAGTTGGTCACGCTGGCTAGTTAAAACTAGAGAGAGAGAGAGAGAGAGATCAAAGTTGCAAAAAGGGAGGGGGGTTGGGGTTGGGGGAGAGAACTTAGACTGATAGATGTGATCCTTTGAAGCACAGTTTTTTATGCCTTAAGCGAGTTAAGACAAATGAGAGACTTGACATGGGGTTGAACCAAAATACAAGTTGGAGTATAGGTGAATGTAACAGAAGGCTATGTAGGCTAAACCACTAAAAAAGGAAAACAGAGTGGTACAGGAAAAGAATGGGTCCAAGATCTTTTCTTGGACTTGAATTTATACATTTCCAAGAATTTAGAATACCTGTGACCACATACTCAGGAGCTGCGTAGCCATATGTACCCATAACCCTTGTCGATACATGGCTATGACCATCTCTTGGTCCATCCCTGGCCAACCCAAAATCCGAAAGCTTTGCATTGTAGTTCTGGCACAGATAACAGCAGATATTTTTTAAGAAAACCACAGGTATAATGAACTTTTCTGGAAGCCATTAACTTGATAATTGAAATGTGCCACATACAGAATCAATCAAAATATTGGAGGATTTGAAATCCCGATATATCACTTTAGCTTTGGGACTGTGAAGATATGCAAGACCCTTTGCAGCACCAAGAGCAATCTTCATACGGAGATTCCAAGAGAGCGGTTGGAAGTGAGAACCTCCTGTGGAAGAATACTTAAGTGGCTAAATCATAACAAACAAACAAAATAAAATGGAGGCCATTGACAATTTTCCTCCTTTAGGATAACAATTGACTGGAAGACAAGCTAATATGTTAAGATCATCAATAACTCACTTCTGAACAGATGATTTTCCAAGCTGCCCCGGGGCATGAACTCGTATACCAGAAGTCGGTGCTCATCCTCTAAGCAGTACCCAACCAAATTCACAAGATTAGGATGATATAACTGCCCCAGATAATTGATTTCTGCCTGCACGTGAGAAGGAACCACAAATTAATGACTCAGCTTATTCAAATTGTTTGATGGCAATCCCACCAAACCGCAACAACTACCGAGAGCAAGCATGACCACTAATCGTCCAATAATATGTTATTGACATGGTTGTTCGGTTCGTCTAAACTAAAAATGCGACTCTACTAATAATCAGATGCCCACTCATTTTTTGAGTTCTCATATGTCTGCCTCCGTGGTACCCAAATAAAAGACATGATCCTATGGTTATAACACGGAGATTTGTGAAATCTCTGAAAAAGCCAAAGCAGGGCCAAAGTCATACTTACCAACCATTCCTTGTGACCTTGGAAACCTTCTTGGTTTAATCTCTTCACCGCAATAACTATGCCAGTACCAGGCTTGGCAGCTTTTAATGTTTGCTCATCAATCCATCCCTTAAAGACACACCCGAAACCACCTTCTCCTAACACACTATCTGGACGGAAGCACCTGGTGGCTATGTTGAGTTCATTGAAGCTAAAGCTCTTCAAATTTGACGCTTCCAGAATTTCACCCTCACTCCGAGGGGTCAGTGGCACAGATGAAATCTTGCAACTCGTATTGTCTTCGTCTTTGCTGACATATTTTGAGTCCAGCCCTGTTCAGTCATTGAAGCCATATTTCTGTTTGGGTTAATCTCTTCACCAATGACAGACTCTTGAATGAAAAAGAGACTTATAGTTATAACTGCAGTTTTCAAATTGTCAAACTCAAACATATACATAGCGAAGATCTTTACCCAACCTATCCCTCCAAGCACCCTCCCCTAATAGGGACCAAAATTGATGTAGCTTTTATTAATTCAATTTTCAAACTAATACCAAGTCTGCAAACAAATCAAACATCAAACAAAATAAGGCAATCTAGTTTTTCACGGATAAAACCAACTATTGACTGTCACAAAGGGAATTGCTGCTATTCACTGTTGTACTATTTGGATCCACAGAGTTACATTGGTTGAGCAACTATATAATTCCTATTTGGCATTATTAAATCCTAAATGAAATTGATTCGAATTGCTTTGTCGCTCACTAAGCATATATAGCTGAACATAATTTCAAGGAGCATGAATCACGCGCAAGAGATCCCACGCGGTGTTAAAACTCAAAATACCTTATTTGTGAGATAGAATCTCATAATTGTGCACACAGTACTATTAACAACAAGAAGAAAAGCAGATTTACTGTTAGAAAAACTTGCACATAATTATATGCTCCGCTTGATTTCAGAAGAAAATTATAGCCAATCAAAAAAAGGGTTTTGAATTGTTGCTATTGTTTAAGACAAACACACGAATTCCAAAAGTAAAATACGTATTAGGAAACAGTTTACCATAGATCCTAATACATCATATGTTCTCTATTTGGTACAATCCTAAAGATAAGAAATATCAATTATCTGAAGGGTTTTCATCGAAATACAAGATCAAGGTAATCTCAGCTAATTCAATGTATTCGAGCATACAAACCAACTGGACTTGCAAATCTGAAAGAGTGTGTGTGTGTGTGTGTGTGTGTGTTGTTAAAGTAAGACTATCCAAGGATGTATCCAAGTTACATCCTCTCTAGCTTAAGCTTGATGAGTTGATTGTTGAATATGATATCGTAGGCAAAATCTAGGCATGTCGATGTATAAATACTTAAATTACCGTTGTAGAACAACTTAAGCTTTCTAGATGTGTGTGTGTGTGTGTCTACATATAGAGAGACAATTGTTGAATAATACTGGGTTCTTATCAATTACTAGCTGTTGTAAGCTAAGATTACACAGCATATCAAATGTAAACAATTCAGAAAAATCAGTCACAAAATAATGATTCAAACAGAGTTATATAAATATACATACCAGATTGAAGAGGACTCTCGGCTTTGATTCGAACGCTGAAACAACACCTCATTATCGAAACACCAAGCTGGCAAGCTCCTCTGACCTCCTTTTCTGAGAGAGAGAGAGAGAGAGAGGAAGAGAGATTTACTTCCACACACCCAGAAAAAAAATTCCTTATATGGTTTTGGTGCAGAGCAATTGAAAACTGGAGTACCCAAATCAGATCAAACACAAAGGTGTGAACATATATAAACAAATATGACTATAATCATTTGAATTTGTTTTTTTTTTTTTCTTTTTTTGGGATGAGCACTCTTTCAGACCTTCGCGAAGGACACAATGGTTGACTTGACTCCTTAGATTTATCGCCGTTTATTATTCTGCAACTTGTATATCACTGTTACCAATGGGTCCAATTACGTTGTGACATAATATCTTGAATAATGATTAGAGGACTTAAAAATTAAATTTAATATTTTTAATTATTGAATTGATAGTGAGTTCAATAACTGGTAAAATTTACAGTGAAATTAATAATTTAAATTATCAAGTTTATTTTTTAAGTTCATATAATATTGCTCATAACTTTTTTGATGTTGTATGTTTGCTTTTTCACCTACTAACTTTTATTATTATTATTTTTTTTAACAGTTAAGGAAGTTCGGATCTAACTTACGCATGCATCGACTACTTCTCTCTGATTGCCGATTAATCCTCGCCCTGGTCCTCCTCAACTTTTCTTTTCAAATGTGTAATTTTATCATAAAAAATTGTAATGGGATTTTATCACAATGTATGTAATTTTTATTATTATTTTAGTAATTTTTAATTAATGATTATAAATTATTTGTATCAACTTGCTTTATCCATTACAAATATATGTATGAATTTATTAATAGAGAGCGAGAGATGGAGAAGAAGGGTGTGATGGCCAGCCTTATCCGTTGCTTTTTTTTTTTCCCTTCCTTTTGAATATTATTACACTTATAAAAATATTTATTCAACTATTTTTTTACTAAATTAATATAGATTGTTAGATAAGTAACTCCTATCGATTATTTTAAAGATAGTATTTTGATGAGCACCTCATTACTTTTTTATTTTTTGGGTGATAAAAAATACTTTAAAATAAGATGACATTGAATCCTTTCCAACATAACAAATCCAATATACATAGATCTTTGCATGCTCTTTTTACTTATTTATACTATTAATAAAAGTGGTTTAAGTGAAAAAAAAAATTATTTTCTTATTTATTCTTCAATAATTTTATAATGTTTACTTTATTTTTTTTTTGAGAATTTTTTTTTTTTTAGGAAAATACTATGTAACCCAAATTTTTAATCCAATTTTGCATCCCAAATGAAGGGGGTCATTGGATGAGTGAGTTTCATCAATTTTTTTAAATGAGACCCACTGATCCAATAATACCCTTTCGTTTGGAATGCAAATTTGAATTACAGATTTAGGTTACATAGCATTACTTTTTTTTTTTATTAGTTGTATTANATGCAAATTTGAATTACAGATTTAGGTTACATAGCATTATTTTTTTTTATTAGTTGTATTATTGAATTAATAAATTCATTGCCTGACTTTTGATTATATTCGTTTCAAACAATATAAATTAAATCCAAATTCGATTTGAACAATATGATTCGAATCCAATTCAATTATCCAACGAATTTTATTTTTTACAGTGCATATATGAATCTGTTAAAATAGATATCCGATTTGTTGATTAGAGATGATTTTAACATTTAGTTCATGAATTTCTCCTCAATTTTATTAAATAATAATGTAGATACGTAATGCATATCCAAATTAGTTAAAAAAACAAATATTCAAATAAATTTAATAATTTATATACTATTTTTCGAATGTCAATACTTGTTAAAAAATTTTAATTAATAATAATATCTTTAAAAAGATAAAAAAGACAATAATAACTTATTGTAATAACTTTTTATTGGTTCAAGAAATCGGTAATCATCCAACTATTAATTACTTACTGAAGTTAAATATTACAGTTTTTAAATGCAATGAAATTCACTTTTTATTTTTTGAACATTATACAATTTAATTCATACAAATGAAAAATATGAAAAAAATCTTGAGCATAACAGTTACCTCACGTCAACAGTGCCAGTTTGCATAACTGGTCATTAATAAATAAATAAGTAGATAAGTGAGTTCTATAAAATTCAATAACCATCATGTAAGAGCATCTTCAACCATGACTTAAATTTTTACTCAAATTTAAATTAACATTTGAGTAAAAAGTTTGATCGGATATAAATGATTCCAATGGACAAACTCAAATTTAAAGAATGAGAGACCCAGATTTAAATGAAAGTAAACTCAAATTTAAAAGGGAGTAAGGATGATTATTAGATCTTTAAAAAATGGTGAAATCTCACCATTAAAAGATTTGAGTCTTCCTTGATTTGAATAAAAAAATAATTTTTTTTTAATTTGGTATAAGTTTGAGTCAAGAGTTGGAGCAAATTTTTTAGATTTTTTTTACTCAAATTTAAATTTAAATAAGGGTTGGAGATGCCCTAATATATAATCATCTCTATATAAAAAAATTTGATCTAATTTATTAATTTTTTTTTTAAAAGTCAAAATAATTGGCGTACAGCACACGCGTGCTCCAACTACTATATATATATATTCAAATTCAAAATAAAAGAGATTGAAAAACATATATTTTCATGGGTAATTATATGCTATATATAGAATAGAATATTCCAAATATTTCATGGTAATTACCTCACGTCGTGAGTAACCGTTACCTCACGTTAACGGTGCCACTTTATATAACCGGCCATTAACAAAGAAACAAGTGGATATGTGAGCTCCATAAAATTCAATAACTATCATGTAATATATAATCTTCTCCATATGAAAAAAAAAAAATCNCATGGTCATTACCTCACGTTAACGGTGCCACTTTATATAACCGGCCATTAACAAAGAAACAAGTGGATACGTGAGCTCCAGAAAATTCAATAACTATCATGTAATATATAATCTTTTCCATATAAAAAAAAATTAAAATAATTGGCGTACAACACACGCGTGCACCAACTATTATATATACATATATTCAAAATAAAAGAGACTAAAAGCTTATGTTTTCATGGGGTAATTACATGCCATATGTAGAATAGAATATTCCAAATATTTCATGGTCATTATAAAAAAACATATATTCTTGTTGTCATTTTCATTGTTCGAACACAGGTAGAGGAAATTAGTAAAATTTAGATAATATAAGGGGTGTATTTTAAAATAGAATAATCTATATCACACTGAATGAAACTCGTACCACTCCCCTTATTTTAGTCGTTGGAATTACCATAGAANTGTATTTTAAAATAGAATAATCTATATCACACTGAATGAAACTCGTACCACTCCCCTGATTTTAGTCGTTGGAATTACCATAGAAAAGACCTGTTCAAAAA
Organism: Ilex paraguariensis; assembly: GCA_963454935.2. Classification (NCBI taxonomy): domain Eukaryota; kingdom Viridiplantae; phylum Streptophyta; class Magnoliopsida; order Aquifoliales; family Aquifoliaceae; genus Ilex; species Ilex paraguariensis. The sequence continues at coordinate 209,816 of CAUOFW020000725.1, read as the reverse complement.
AGAAAAAAGATTACCACAAAAGACGATAAAAGTTGTTTTTATTTTTGTAAAAGTAGTCTAGATGCATGTTATAAACGTGCATTACAAGTTATTGTATATTTGATTATGTTTAAAAGAAGTGAATAAATCTCGATAAAAAAAACAAAAATAAAAACATGTTCCTAAACTTATTCAAAAAAATCCTTAAAAAAGTCAAAAAAATGACAAATACTTTTCCTAGACTGCAATTTTACGTAATCAAATTGTTAATGATGATGATTTGTTTTCGATTCATTAACGTTTGTCTTTGTAATGCCGGCATGTGGATTAGATGCTCAGAGCTAACAAGCACGTGATCATTATATACATAAACAAGAAATAAAAATTGTGGGGTATGCCATTAATTAGTGAATAATTCCAATTTTAGATTTCAAAATTACCAACTTTTGAGATTTTTTTTTACTACTACATCAAATAACCATCGATTATTACTTTGCAAGAAAAATGATTATTTTGATAAATCTTTTCATCGAAAGCACAAGCCAAATCCGTCCGGACAGTGTTACAATATTAAAATATATTTTTTAGTATCGTACTCCTATTTTGTTTTGTTAATAAAAATTCGTCANAATCCGTCCGGACAGTGTTACAGTATTAAAATATATTTTTTAGTATCGTACTCCTATTTTGTTTTGTTAATAAAAATTCGTCACACAATATATCTTTTCTTATTTTCTTATTTTTAATTTATAATTATAAATTACCTAAATTTATATTATTTTGAACATAATACCATTATCGTACCGTAACCGTACCCAAGCCACCAAGTACCACATTCTGACCAACCAGCCGAAAGAACAAAGGAAAGCCCAAGTGCCAAATAGGAGAACAAAAGCTTTCATTCTTTACCATTTTTTGAGATTAGGTCAAAAATTTTAATCTTAGTTCGACGTGCACGTAACTAACCCGAGCACGCTTAATCCGAAAAATTTAAGTTTAGATAGAAAAAAAAAATAATTTTAAGTGTGTATAAATTAATTCAAACATACCCGTATGTTGAACAAAAAAAAAAAAGAGGTTTAGTCACTATGGNTTATTACTTTGCAAGAAAAATGATTATTTTGATAAATCTTTTCATCGAAAGCACAAGCCAAATCCGTCCGGACAGTGTTACAGTATTAAAATATATTTTTTAGTATCGTACTCCTATTTTGTTTTGTTAATAAAAATTCGTCACACAATATATCTTTTCTTATTTTCTTATTTTTAATTTATAATTATAAATTACCTAAATTTATATTATTTTGAACATAATACCATTATCGTACCGTAACCGTACCCAAGCCACCAAGTACCACATTCTGACCAACCAGCCGAAAGAACAAAGGAAAGCCCAAGTGCCAAATAGGAGAACAAAAGCTTTCATTCTTTACCATTTTTTGAGATTAGGTCAAAAATTTTAATCTTAGTTCGACGTGCACGTAACTAACCCGAGCACGCTTAATCCGAAAAATTTAAGTTTAGATAGAAAAAAAAAATAATTTTAAGTGTGTATAAATTAATTCAAACATACCCGTATGTTGAACAAAAAAAAAAAAGAGGTTTAGTCACTATGGCTTTTCTGTCCAAGTTTGGCAAGACGTTGGAAACATACTTTCTACAATAATAATCATATTTCACACACTACCTGTTCTTTCGTTTTATTTTTATTTGGGTTAATTATAATATGTCCCCTTCAAATATATCTCTTGTTACAATCAGTTCTCCATAGTTTTAAATGTTGTAATTTGAACCCGTCAAGTTTCAAGCGGGCAAAATTGACCNAATCATATTTCACACACTACCTGTTCTTTCGTTTTATTTTTATTTGGGTTAATTATAATATATCCCCTTCAAATATATCTCTTGTTACAATCAGTTCTCCATAGTTTTAAATGTTGTAATTTGAAGCCGTCAAGTTTCAAGCGGGCAAAATTGACCGGCAATAATAGTTTTAACATGAATGTACTACTATATCATCTATTTTATACATTATTTCTTACATTTTTTTTTCTTCTTGAGATACCAATTCTATCCCTAAGAAAATAAGAAAACAAAAAAAGTAAAATTTATTCAGTCAAACACCAATATATTACCTAACACAACGTTTGCCTCCATCGTCGCCTCCGCCTCTAACCACATGAGCGCGTGCACACTCTCTCTCTCTCTCTCACAAGGGTAATTGTGCATATTTTACAAAATANAACATGAATGTACTACTATATCATCTATTTTATACATTATTTCTTACATTTTTTTTTTCTTCTTGAGATACCAATTCTATCCCTAAGAAAATAAGAAAACGAAAAAAGTAAAATTTATTCAGTCAAACACCAATATATTACCTAACACAACGTTTGCCTCCATCGTCGCCTCCGTCTTTAACCACATGAGCGCGTGCACACTCTCTCTCTCTCTCACAAGGGTAATTGTGCATATTTTACAAAATCGAGATTACATGAATTTCTTAAGTCTAACTTACGTTATTTTTTATAGTCTAAAATTAATTGTTAGAGTTAATTACAAAATACCTAAACTTAAAGGAGACTAGTTGTTAAAATTAAATCTTGAAGGGATGAATGACAAACTACTCAAAGTTGAAAAAAATATTTTGTAATTATTTTATTTTGTTAAAAACTTGTTGTAATCTAATTTTTTTTACTCGTAATTAATAAGGGAACTCGAAATACCCGTAATCACTCATAAAATCTCTCATATAAAGTTAAGCAAAATGTATATTATTACAATAGTCGAACTTAAAATCTTGAGATAATATAGTCACGGGCATGGTGACTTTATAGCCCTATGTGTTTGGGTTTATTTGGCTCAATTATCATATCATGGTCTAGTCATAGTTGACTTTGTCCTTCAGACAACTTGGCATGACTTTTTTGTACGTATGCTATCTCCACAGCTACTCGGTATCATAGACTCTTCTCTGCTCGTGGTAGCTTTGACTGAGAAACATTGGCGCGTCTACACACAACAAACAAATTAAAAAAATAAGAGGGTAGAGTGATAAAATAAAACAATGGTGGTAATGACATTAATAGGTTGATGATTTTAAATTGTATGTTTTTCTCAAAATATTATTTATGTAATGATGTGGTAGCTGACATGATTTTTTTTTTTAATAGTCAGGGGTATCTGGACTAATTTACACACATTTTAACTAATTCCCTTCTCAGTCTGGTCTTAAATAAACCATTTACATTGGGTTTAAAGTATTTATAAGGGATAAATCCCTAATAGCCTGACTGCAAGGGATTGCCAAGATTTAAACTGACATCTAAATTTATAGCTCGTCTCTGTTATCACTTGAGTTATTTTTAAAATGGATAGTTGACATGATTCAATAGCATAGTCTTAACTTGAATGGGTAGTCCAGCGTTNATGGTCTAGTCATAGTTGACTTTGTCCTTCAGACAACTTGGCATGACTTTTTTGTAAGTATGCTATCTCCACAGCTACTCGGTATCATAGACTCTTCTCTGCTCGTGGTAGCTTTGACTGAGAAACATTGGCGTNTGTAAGTATGCTATCTCCACAGCTACTCGGTATCATAGACTCTTCTCTGCTCGTGGTAGCTTTGACTGAGAAACATTGGCGTGTCTACACACAACAAACAAATTAAAAAAATAAGAGGGTAGAGTGATAAAATAAAACAATGGTGGTAATGACATTAATAGGTTGATGATTTTAAATTGTATGTTTTTCTCAAAATATTATTTATGTAATGATGTGGTAGCTGACATGATTTTTTTTTTTTAATAGTCAGAGGTATCTGGACTAATTTACACACAATTTAACTAATTCCCTTCTCAGTCCGATCTTAAATAGACCATTTACATTGGGGTTAAGGTATTTATAAGGGATAAATCCCTAATAGCCTGAGTACAAGGGATTGCCAAGATTTAAACTGACATCTAAATTTACAGCTCGTCTCTGTTATCACTTGAGTTATTTTTAAGATCGATAGTTGACATGATTCAATAGCATAGTCTTAACTTGAATGGGTAGTCCAGCGTTGTGGAATTTGTCATAGATGAACAATAAATCCAGACGTCAAGGGTTTGATCCTTTTTTGTTATTCCCACGCTTAACCGATACATGTGATTTGTGGGTAGTTGTATGTATTTAGGTTTACCCTCGCTAACAAAAAAAAAAAATTGTATCTTTTAAATTCTTCGTTGCAACTATATTATTGGACATATGATTAAGTTGATAAATTAAATTATNACAAAAAAAAAAAAATTGTAACTTTTAAATTCTTCGTGGCAACTATATTATTGGACATATGATTAAGTTGATAAATTAAATTATTTTTTATATTTAAATAATAATATTTTTGAGGCTATTTCAGGACTTGTGTTAGTTATACAGTTTGATTGACTTCAAAGTCGCCAAAATAATAGTTTTGATCGATCTTTTCCTAGCAATCAACGTGCTTGCAGACAGAAAGTTCATTAATTATTTTCCTAAAGACTTTGTAAACGAAAAAGCATGACCTTACTAACCAATCAGAAGGATAAAGCATATAGCCAAAGTGCCAAACCAGACAACCGAATGCTTCCTGTCTCATGAGACTTTTCTATCCAAATTTGGCTATAGATTCATCAAAAGTTCAAACAAAGAGATGTTTTTAAGTTGTCGTTACGGTATCGAAATCTCATTTTTCGATATCATATTTTTACTTTTTATTCAATCAAAATGGGTCAAGCATTATTGATGCTTTCGACAATAAAATATTATATTTACATACAATGCACTCTTCTATTACGATATTATTATTAGGTCTGATAATCGAACGAACTTGAGCCAAACATGTCGAGNTTGTCGTTACGGTATCGAAATCTCATTTTTCGATATCATATTTTTACTTTTTATTCAATCAAAATGGGTCAAGCATTATTGATGCTTTCGACAATAAAATATTATATTTACATACAATGCACTCTTCTATTACGATATTATTATTAAGACTGATAATCGAACGAACTTGAGCCAAACATGTCGAACTTATTTTTTTAAATGAATCTATAAAATTTTTCAAGTTCAGTTCGTTCTCTTGAACGAACTCAAAACAAGTCAAACTCAAGTTAAATCCGACTATTTATATATAAACGATTCGAGTCTCCCCGGGTTCAAACTGAGTGTATCGAACTCATTTTTTAAATTAACCTAAAAAATTGCTCAAATTTTGAACAAACTCAAATTTAAATTAAATTTAAATATTTCGAATGGATTATCAAGATCAGTACAATTACATAAACTCGGGATACCAATNAGTTCAGTTCGTTCTCTTGAACGAACTCAAAACAAGTCAAACTCAAGTTAAATCCGAATATTTATATATAAACGATTCGAATCTCCCGGGTTCAAACTGAGTGTATCGAACTCATTTTTTAAATTAACCTAAAAAATTACTCAAATTTTGAACAAACTCAAATTTAAATATTTCGATTGGATTATCAAGATCAGTACTATTACATAAACTCGGGATACCAACAAAAATCACCGTTCTTCAACAGCCTGGCATAGCATTTTTCTATGCTACTCCAAAAAAGGGTGATCGTCGTCATCTTTACAGCTGGTAGACTTTTCTCTGCGACTAGAAAATGTATCTTTGACTGAGGAGAGGAGAGAAAATGGGCGTCCACATCCAACTAACCATTATTTCTAAGGGTGAATTATACTTTTCACCCTCAATGTGACATTTTTGTTAATTTTTCATTTGTATCAATGAGTTGATTTTTCATAAAAAAAAATATAGAAGTTAAAAGAATAGTCAAATTGTAACAATTTTGATACATTGAAGGTGTNCAAAAAAGGGTGATCGTCGTCATCTTTACAGCTGGTAGACTTTTCTCTGCGACTAGAAAATGTATCTTTGACTGAGGAGAGGAGAGAAAATGGGCGTCCACATCCAACTAACCATTATTTCCAAGGGTGAATTATACTTTTCACCCTCAAAGATTAAGTTTTCTACATTACACCTTTAATTTATCAAAAGTATTATAATGTGACATTTTTGTTAATTTTTCATTTGTATCAATGAGTTGACTTTTCATAAAAAAAAAATATAGAAGTTAAAAGAATAGTCAAATTGTAACAATTTCGATACATTGAAGGTGCAATGTATAAAATTTAATTTTTAAAGGTACAAAGTAAAAATTTTANTAAAAAAAAATATAGAAGTTAAAAGAATAGTCAAATTGTAACAATTTTGATACATTGAAGGTGTAATGTATAAAATTTAATTTTTAAAGGTACAAAGTAAAAATTTTAAAATGTTTTAAGGCCAAAAATGCGAAAACCTGTATTTTTTAATCCAAAATCAACGGTATTTTACATGTGGTACGCAGTGGAGAGAGAAAAATTGAAAGACAATCTACATTGAGCTAACATCTTTTAATTGATGATGAGTACTAGCTGTCAATAACAGTCTGGTACCTGCCAATGACAGAATATAAGATGACATCCGTTGATTCGTGATGAGTACTAGTTGTCATTGACAGCCTGGTACCTGATAAACACTGAATATTTTCNTTTAAAGGTACAAAGTAAAAATTTTAAAATGTTTTAAGGCCAAAAATGCGAAAACCTGTATTTTTTAATCCAAAATCAACGGTATTTTACATGTGGTATGCAGTGAAAAATTGAAAGACAACCTACATTGAGCTAACATCTTTTCATTGGTGATGAGTACTAACTGTCAATAACAATCTGGTACCTGCCAATGACAGAATATAAGATGACATCCGTTGATTCGTGATGAGTACCAGTTGTCATTGACAGCCTGGTACCTGATAAACACTGAATATTTTGTCGTAGATTTAAGATTTCTTATTAGGAGAAGGCAAATTTAAACTAGGAGTCTTGTAAATGTCGCCATCATTATTATCAAATTTCATTTGAGTTGTTGGGATTATCCAAGTTATTGAAGCTCTAAGCAAGCAAGTCAAGAAAGTTGTTGCATTTTGAAAGATGAATTCGAGGAAGAGAATCTATATTTAAACAGTTGGTTTGTCCTATGGTTTAAGCAATTGATTTATCCTATCTAGGGTCAAAATGTGAAAATTCTTAATTTTAAGGGGGCATAATATAGAATTAAAATTTTAAGTCCTCCGTATATATTACATATACCCACACACAAAAATATTTCTCTCACTATAAAGTGGCTCGGTCCCTGCAAATGATCTAAATCTCCAGTAACAGGACAAACTTCGGAGACTGAAGTAAAATTTGACTTAAAATCGATTGCAATAGAGCATCTAAAATTTGGTCGTATTACCGCACAAACTTAAACACCATGCAAGAACGACACGGCTAAATCTCAATTGCTTATACAAATTGTGCATCTATGTTGGACCAAACCTAGTGCTCTAATACAAACACATAGATGTAATAGGGAAAAATGAGAGTCAAATTATGAGTTTAGGAATATATATATAATGTATCAATTCTNCGGAGACTGAAGTAAAATTTGACTTAAAATCGATTGCAATAGAGCATCTAAAATTTGATCGTATTACCGCACAAACTTAAACACCATGCAAGAATGACACGGCTAAATCTCAATTGCTTATACAAATTGTGCATCTATGTTGGACCAAACCTAGTGCTCTAGTACAAACACATAGATGTAATAGGGAAAAATGAGAGTCAAATTATGAGTTTAGGAATATATATATAATGTATCAATTCATTGAAAACACAAGTTCACAAGACCACTAAAAGTGGAGAACAACTTATTGCACATCTTTTTGATAAATTGCATAGTATAAAATACTGGTTATCTGACTTTCGAAAGAAAAATGTTAACATGATGGTTAAATACTCAATATGCGAAACTCTTGCCAGTACAAAANGCACATCTTTTTGATAAATTGCATAGTATAAAATACTGGTTATCTGACTTTCGAAAGGAAAATGTTAACATGATGGTTAAATACTCAATATGCGAAACTCTTGCCAGTACAAAATTTTAAAAGAGTTAGATATATGAAATCCTATCCCAGAGGTAGAATTGCTAAAACTTAAAAATTTTGAATGATAAAATTAAGGAAAAACTTCATCCACACCCCTTGTAAATTGTCCTATCTTTAAGCAAACCACTTATATTATCTGAAACTTCACTGCACTCTCTTTTAGTTTATATATTTGTGTCGTTCACACCCCTTGCTGTGAATCAATGTTACTAAAAAACTTAAAATTGTTGATGATACATTAACTTTTTTTCTTATTACTTCAATAAAGAAAATCTTACAATCAAATTTAGTATAAATAAAAGAGAAAATGTCTAAAAATGTTGACAAAATACNGTCGTTCACACCCCTTGCTGTGAATCAATGTTACTAAAAAACTTAAAATTGTTGATGTTACATTAACTTTTTTCTTATTACTTCAATAAAGAAAATCTTACAATCAAATTTAGTATAAATAAAAGAGAAAATGTCTAAAAATGTTGACAACATATCTAAAAAAAAATGGCATTTTAAGTACTCAAAGAGGACTAAAATAGATTATTAATTAGATTTCATAATAATTAAAATAAGAATTAATTATTGAACACATAATTCATAATTTATTATTCAATTAAATTACAAATATAACTTAATTTTTTATAGAAAAAACTATTATTTAAATTTTAACTTAATTTAAATTACCCATGCATTGCTAGTATGGGTAAATACACATTTATGTGTGCATTATATCTTGTCAAATAGAATATATAGGTAAATATTTAAGTTTTGAAAAGGCAAAAGAATCACTTCCGTTACTTCTGTTTGGAGACAAACTCTAACAAAAGGTGTCAATGAAGTTTCATATAATATAGGGAGTTTCTTTGAAGATATGGTATTTTAGAAGGAGTGTGGATAAAATTTTCCCTAAAATCGAAGCACGGGTAAGAGTAGCTCTAATACTACAGTGGTAAACTGACCTAAGACAATCCTCGAATAAAAAGTTTGAAGAGGAAATAAACAAGCCAAAACCTTCCTCAGTTTTAGATAACAAACAAATGGTTTGATGTGTTTCTGCAAATGTGCACCAAACCTATACTATTGAACGCAGCCAATGCCACCATAAGCCAGATAACTACTGCTAACATTAGTGCCAACAAAAACACATTCAAGCTACAAATAAGAAAAATATGTCTATGGCAAANGTTTGATGTGTTTCTGCAAATGTGCACCAAACCTATACTATTGAACGCAGCCAATGCTACCATAAGCCAGATAACTACTGCTAACATTAGTGCCAACAAAAACACATTCAAGCTACAAATAAGAAAAATATGTCTATGGCAAAACATAGGAGAATGATGTGCCATATTTATTCATACATGGAAGCCAATTTAAATTCCGGCCAAGAGTACAAACTCAAACTTAAATCCCTGATAAGAGTTTTATGTATGAAATGGAAGTTATAACTCTCCTGGCAAAAACTCCAAAATTCCAACTACCCATGAACGGTACCAAGATTAGGCATTTTTTGGCACCTCAGCAGACTTGATAATGTCAATGAATTCCGGCTACAGAGAGAAGAGAGACAAGAAGAACAAGAAGAAGGAAAAGAGAGTAAGAACAAGTTGACAAGTCAAGAAGAAGAAGAAAAATAAAGCAGCCACAGCATTACCTTGAGAGAAGCTCCACCGACTAGAAAACCATCAACATCAGGTTGTGCAGCCAATTCCTTGCAGTTGGCACCACTCACAGAACCTGCAACAGTTGTGCATTTAGAAAAATGGAATGAAAAATCAAAGGGGAAAGGATAATAAAATGGGACCCACTCTTAAAAATGAGGCACTATTTCAAACAAAAACTTCAAAAATTTGGTATGTTGGGGAGATGATAAATCAATCAATGATAAATTAGACCATGTAGGCCGAATTATTTTCAACTGCAATGATGTATTATGTGTAGAGGTGATAATGAGAGTGTGGATCACTTGATTTTGCATTGTCATTTGGCAATGAGCATTATGGAATAAGTTTTTTAACATTGCGGGTCTTTGTTGGGTTGCACCCAGGGATATGGTCTCCACGTTTTGTTTGGATGATATGTGGTTTGGGGAAAATAGAAAATGGGTCATCTATCATTGACCACTATCCCAAGATCATGGAAGGCGGAGCAACATCTGCTCCACGTTGTTGTCCGGCTATTCACTGATGCAAACCTCCATCCAAAAACCTGATATTGATCCTCCAAAAAAACCTAAGACACTTGATGATGGGGGTCATGTAAGAATTGGATAAATATGATAGGTGTAGGAATTGGATAAATATGATAGATAATTATGATAGTTATTTTGATACTTTTAATATTTATCTAATTCCTACACGATCCCCATCACCTGAACATTTAGAAAAATGTTCGTCATTTTTCTTGTCACCGTTTTATATCACTTCATACATGGATGCCTTTATATCCTGTCATGTAAGTAGTGACATAAAACAGTATCGAAAAAAGTGGTGATATATAAACATTACTCGATCACACACTATGTAAGACATTATGGTGACTGAATATCCAGCAGTCTCTAAAATACAGCCAGAAGAAACTCATAGCCAACAAGAAATTGGCATGTCTCGCACTATTCTTTTGGTTAGAAGAAAGTTCAAATTCAAAAAATTGCAGGGGTATTATGGAAGTAATGGCTAAAGTGAGACCTAAATTTTGACAACAATGGAATAGCCAAAAGACTAGAGGAGAATTATTTGGGGCGATAGAGAAACAAATACCTCCATAGATAATCCTGATTGTAGCAGCAACTTCAGGGCTGGTGTTCACTTGAAGCCATTTCCTTAATTCAGAATGTACCTGTTGTGGAGAAAAGACTTACTGAGAAAGATTGCATAGTGGAAACTGGAAAACTTGCAGCAAGTTGATGTTATAGGATCTCTTCCAGATCAACCATTACTAGAAATTAGTTACATGTAGTGCAATCACAGACCTCCACATACCAGATGAGATGGACCATAAAAGACTATTCGGAAGTGACTCAGATTGGAAGGCATGCACTGCCATAACTATGGGTTTTTAGGTGGTGTGTGTATGGGTGCAAGGGGGAGGGGAGGCACCGCCATTTATTATCTAATATATCATATACCCTTGATCAGGTTGAAAAAATCGTAAGAGCCTATCATTCAAATAGTTTGGAGATAAGCAACTTGAGTATTGTTCTTGGTAAATAAAATATGTAATTTGAAGAACATATCATCATCGTTTCAAAAAAAAAAAAA
>CAUOFW020000725.1:131873-198341 GCA_963454935.2 Ilex paraguariensis | reverse complement strand
TTCGTCATTTTTCTTGTCACCGTTTTATATCACTTCATACATGGATGCCTTTATATCCTGTCATGTAAGTAGTGACATAAAACAGTATCGAAAAAAGTGGTGATATATAAACATTACTCGATCACACACTATGTAAGACATTATGGTGACTGAATATCCAGCAGTCTCTAAAATACAGCCAGAAGAAACTCATAGCCAACAAGAAATTGGCATGTCTCGCACTATTCTTTTGGTTAGAAGAAAGTTCAAATTCAAAAAATTGCAGGGGTATTATGGAAGTAATGGCTAAAGTGAGACCTAAATTTTGACAACAATGGAATAGCCAAAAGACTAGAGGAGAATTATTTGGGGCGATAGAGAAACAAATACCTCCATAGATAATCCTGATTGTAGCAGCAACTTCAGGGCTGGTGTTCACTTGAAGCCATTTCCTTAATTCAGAATGTACCTGTTGTGGAGAAAAGACTTACTGAGAAAGATTGCATAGTGGAAACTGGAAAACTTGCAGCAAGTTGATGTTATAGGATCTCTTCCAGATCAACCATTACTAGAAATTAGTTACATGTAGTGCAATCACAGACCTCCACATACCAGATGAGATGGACCATAAAAGACTATTCGGAAGTGACTCAGATTGGAAGGCATGCACTGCCATAACTATGGGTTTTTAGGTGGTGTGTGTATGGGTGCAAGGGGGAGGGGAGGCACCGCCATTTATTATCTAATATATCATATACCCTTGATCAGGTTGAAAAAATCGTAAGAGCCTATCATTCAAATAGTTTGGAGATAAGCAACTTGAGTATTGTTCTTGGTAAATAAAATATGTAATTTGAAGAACATATCATCATCGTTTCAAAAAAAAAAAAAAGAAGAAGAACATATCATTAGCCTAAATGTAGCATCTGAATCCTCTGAGCGCTCGCCAACCTTCACTTGCTTCAACACACGTATTATTGGTAACGGAGGCTGACCCAACCCTTGATAGGACTAGATAGCTCAGCCTGATCCACCAATGCAGCTATCTTTCCTGGTCCCCCTCTCACTGGAGGGCATAAAGAATGGCTGCACTGGTATTGTTCTTGATAAATAAAAGATGTAATTTGAAGAACATATCATTAGCCTAAATGTAGCATATGAATCCTCTGAGCGCTCCCCAACCTTCACTAGCATTTTTTTTTTGGTCAGGCCAACCTTCACTAGCTTCAACACAGGTATTATTGGTAACAAAGGCTGACCCAACCCTTTACGACCCAACCCTTAATTAGACTAGATAGCTCAGCTTGGTCCACAAATGAAGCCATCTTTCCGGGTCCCCCTCTCACAGGGGGATTGCAGTGACATCCATTCCAGCATGATCTTGCAGACTAGAAGAATATTAAGGAGCCTCCATTTTCTCCATAATTATAACTATGCCATCTTCCTTAGGTTTTGACTATATATATACTCTGACACCAGACATATCGTAGGTCAAATGGAATATTGAATATCACTTTTAGACCTTCTGTCCGAATTTAGCGGTTGTTTTATTCACTGGTCTATTTCTTTTATTAGCTTTTTTTTCCTGTTCTTTTCCAATTTGAAAGGAGGGAGGGATCTACAATTTTATTTTCTAGGTTCAATTGTGTTCTTGTTCCTAGACTTAATCCCATAACGACCAAATACTATTTCTGGATTGTTGTATCAAACATTCAGCATTAAAATCATCATGCATATCTCAGACCAGCTGACCACCTCCATACAGAATTTACCCTTATTCTGAACTCTTTCAAGCATCAACCTTTATCCTATCAAGATTTCAAACTTGTAGCAATTAAAGTTCTATAACATAACAGTTGCACTTTATTCACATTTTACACAGACTGTCAACTGTCACTCAATACAGAGCAGAGATCACAATCTAGAAACACAATTGATGAAAACTAGATCAACACGATGAAGTTGCCACTTACTTCCTGAGCTTGAGCAGGAGTTGCAACTTTCCCAGTTCCAATAGCCCAAACAGGCTCATAGGCCAAAACAACATTAGACCAACCTGGTACTCGTTCTGAAACAAGAAAAATGGAAATACAATTAAAGCAGGTTGAAAGGTGATTGGCTTGTAACTTAGATTAAAATACAGCTTTTGGCTTTTGGTATCCTACNGACTATTCGGAAGTGACTCAGATTGGAAGGCATGCACTGCCATAACTATGGGTTTTTAGGTGGTGTGTGTATGGGTGCAAGGGGGAGGGGAGGCACCGCCATTTATTATCTAATATATCATATACCCTTGATCAGGTTNTATAGGATCTCTTCGAGATCAACCATTACTAGAAATTAGTTACATGTAGTGCAATCACAGACCTCCACATACCAGATGAGATGGACCATAAAAGACTATTCGGAAGTGACTCAGATTGGAAGGCATGCACTGCCATAACTATGGGTTTTTGGGTGGTGTGTGTATGGGTGCAAGGGGGAGGGGAGGCACCGCCATTATTATCTAATATATCATATACCCTTGATCAGGTTGAAAAAATCGTAAGAGCCTATCATTCAAATAGTTTGGAGATAAGCAACTTGAGTATTGTTCTTGGTAAATAAAATATGTAATTTGAAGAACATATCATCATCGTTTCAAAAAAAAAAAAAAGAAGAAGAACATATCATTAGCCTAAATGTAGCATCTGAATCCTCTGAGCGCTCGCCAACCTTCACTTGCTTCAACACACGTATTATTGGTAACGGAGGCTGACCCAACCCTTGATAGGACTAGATAGCTCAGCCTGATCCACCAATGCAGCTATCTTTCCTGGTCCCCCTCTCACTGGAGGGCATAAAGAATGGCTGCACTGGTATTGTTCTTGATAAATAAAAGATGTAATTTGAAGAACATATCATTAGCCTAAATGTAGCATATGAATCCTCTGAGCGCTCCCCAACCTTCACTAGCATTTTTTTTTTGGTCAGGCCAACCTTCACTAGCTTCAACACAGGTATTATTGGTAACAAAGGCTGACCCAACCCTTTACGACCCAACCCTTAATTAGACTAGATAGCTCAGCTTGGTCCACAAATGAAGCCATCTTTCCGGGTCCCCCTCTCACAGGGGGATTGCAGTGACATCCATTCCAGCATGATCTTGCAGACTAGAAGAATATTAAGGAGCCTCCATTTTCTCCATAATTATAACTATGCCATCTTCCTTAGGTTTTGACTATATATATACTCTGACACCAGACATATCTTAGGTCAAATGGAATATTGAATATCACTTTTAGACCTTCTGTCCGAATTTAGCGGTTGTTTTATTCACTGGTCTATTTCTTTTATTAGCTTTTTTTTCCTGTTCTTTTCCAATTTGAAAGGAGGGAGGGATCTACAATTTTATTTTCTAGGTTCAATTGTGTTCTTGTTCCTAGACTTAATCCCATAACGACCAAATACTATTTCTGGATTGTTGTATCAAACATTCAGCATTAAAATCATCATGCATATCTCAGACCAGCTGACCACCTCCATACAGAATTTACCCTTATTCTGAACTCTTTCAAGCATCAACCTTTATCCTATCAAGATTTCAAACTTGTAGCAATTAAAGTTCTATAACATAACAGTTGCACTTTATTCACATTTTACACAGACTGTCAACTGTCACTCAATACAGAGCAGAGATCACAATCTAGAAACACAATTGATGAAAACTAGATCAACACGATGAAGTTGCCACTTACTTCCTGAGCTTGAGCAGGAGTTGCAACTTTCCCAGTTCCAATAGCCCAAACAGGCTCATAGGCCAAAACAACATTAGACCAACCTGGTACTCGTTCTGAAACAAGAAAAATGGAAATACAATTAAAGCAGGTTGAAAGGTGATTGGCTTGTAACTTAGATTAAAATACAGCTTTTGGCTTTTGGTATCCTACTTAAACTAAACAACAAATGTGGCACCTCAGAATGAGGACAGGAGGATCCAATTAAATAGGTACTTAGCAAGTTAGTGACAAAACAGGCCTCAACACAGCATGATCAATAGGCCAAATTACATAACTAAAAGAATGCCAGACATAACAAATGCATTAAAATGCATAGAGTGGAAATAACAATTTTCAGCATACTAACACTTCAAAAGCATTCAGAAGCTACACAACAATTCATGGAACAGCAAACAAACTATCCTCCTTCCCTCCCTAGTCCCTCCCTCTGTTTCGGGGGTGAGATAAACAAATTATATAGCCTTTTCAGGAGACTAACTCGATACTTCATCCATTGTGGGATAACGTATCCAATGGTCATTAAGAAATAGATAATCAAGTCAAACTAACAAAATATGATTAACAAGCACTAGAGTGTCTACATGACCAATAAATCAGCAATCCAAGTAGCTTGGCGCCACAACCATCTTAAAAAGAAGTGATAAGAAACATACTAAAGAATGTTGCACAAAAATAGTACATTAAAATGCATATACTGGCAGTAGTCGATAAATAATTGGAGAAAAAAAATGACAATAATTATGTTGTAAGGTGACGAAGTTTCTGTGCCAATTCAACAAGTTCTAACTTTCAGGGCCAGTCCCAATCAAAATCTCAGCAACCC
This sequence comes from Ilex paraguariensis, assembly GCA_963454935.2. Taxonomy (NCBI): domain Eukaryota; kingdom Viridiplantae; phylum Streptophyta; class Magnoliopsida; order Aquifoliales; family Aquifoliaceae; genus Ilex; species Ilex paraguariensis. The sequence goes on along the minus strand of CAUOFW020000725.1, from coordinate 193,760 downwards.
CAGTAACCAACAAAAGCTAATTCCAAAGAACTGGCGGTAGAAATCGAAAGAAAAAGAATTAAAAAAAATTACTACAAGGAAAACTCAAAGCCGTCCAATTGACGATATCCTCTTCATTTTAATTTATTTATATTCTTATTCTTCCATCACCAAATTTTTATGCTGTTATCTTTTTTTAATACAATGGAATATGATAACATAATTAAGTAGAGGAACACGAAGGAAGAACAAAATAATAACCTTCACATCCTTTGTCAATCAATATCTAGAAAACAATAGCCAAAATGACAAATTGATAACACTTCAAAAGAAATTTTCTGAACTGACACATTTACGAGATTGATCTTTTCATCCCTTGTCATTTTTCGAAAGAGTGAGATAGGTTATAAAAAAGACAAAAGAAATCAAAATCCCATAACCACAAAGCAAAAATTTTAGGTTTGAAGCAATATTAGATTGGTTTATAAATCAAAGGCTACCACACAATTCAAAATCAAGCTCCTCGACATATCAACCAACAGTTATCAACAAAAATTCAACCTCTACTGAACAGTTACATTCTTTAGATTTTAGATAGCCGCTTCCTAATTACTAAAAAAAGTTATGTAACTAATAAATCTGGTAAGTGGTAACACAAGTGACAAGTTAGCACCAAGTTTATCGAAAAGACAAGTAACTAAATGATGGTGTGAAATAAAAGAACAGTCATAAGGACACTTCTAGAATACAGAAGCTTCTAAAACTGATCATAAGAGTGTAATTGACTGCAAAAGTTGTTTTGCACATAGTAATGAAAAATTTACCTGCAATTGCCTTAGTCTGTGCAGCAACAACAACCATAGTCGATCCTGATTCTCGCTGCTCAAGGGTCTCCCCAACACAAGCTATTACCTTCAAACCTCGATCAAGGGCATATGCAACTTTGTCTCCAACAAACTGAAATGAAATTGATTTTCCAATTACCAAAAAATGGGGAAAGGATCTGCAGTTGTGATACGTAATCAATGTTCTCATTAGAATCCTTAAAAACAGAAAGTTACTGTGTCATTGACAAAAGATTACCTCATTTGATTCACCTAACAGAAGCCTCCTTTCAGAATGGCCGATAATGACCCAAGGAATGCTTAGATTGACAATCATCTCAGCACTGCGCATGCAAGAGACATTAATTTAAATTTTTGCAATGAAAAATTTGAGCTGCACTGGACAACGACATGATTACAGATGAATTCAGGAACAAATTCTGCAATCACATGAACCAAAAGAGATACTAAGGCTGAGCTAGAAGTTGAAGATTCTAAGAGATACTAAGAACTGACACCAAGTTAACCCAAATTAAAGCAAACCAGTTGATACCCCCTCAATCAATAAGATTCTACAGCAGTAGTCAAACAAATATTCTCTGTGGCTAGTCCATCGCGTTTAACTAACAAACTCTATTCCTTGGATTGTGCTCTTATTAACTAGTGAGTAATGTCCAAATGACTACTACTGACATGCAAAAGAAATAGTAAACCAACTGGCTTTAAACCCAAAGCTGACAGTGCACCATTCACAACAATGGAACTCACATTTGATCCACTCAAACCAGAAAGAAGTCAAAATTTCAAATTTTCATATATTTACAGATGTGCCATACTTCCCAAGAATATCATACTGATTAGCACGTAATATAAAAGGCCGAAGCAAGTCACTCCAAAACTTCAATGTTTAGGCTTGGGCTTGAACAGAAAAAGCCAAAACCCAACCTCAATTTGGCTTGGAATTAGGTCAGAGTATCGACAACCCTGAAACATTCATAGAAGATATACTGATTTACTATTTCCATAGCACATGTTTGTTTTGTGATAGCTGATTAAGGGTATAACTTTATCACAATAGCAATAAAGAAGTGCAAATAAAGAATATAAATATAAATCAAAAGAGTGTGCAAGCATATTGCAAGAGCATATATCACTCAAGTATCATAACTAAAAACATGAAAAGAAAGGGGGAGGTGTATGGAGAGAAATATGTGACTAATATTGTGTAAATTATAAGTCTAAATTTGAAGCATTAACATTTTTGTATCCACAAATAATGACCATGGCAAGAATTTGCTGCATGGANATGAAAAGAAAGGGGGAGGTGTATGGAGAGAAATATGTGACTAATATTGTGTAAATTATAAGTCTAAATTTGAAGCATTAACATTTTTGTATCCACAAATAATGACCATGGCAAGAATTTGCTGCATTGGAAAACACATTCATTTCAAGAATTAATGCATGAGATGAAAACGGGTTCTTAACCCGTTTCCTTGAGCCACTCCATCAATGTGTAAACCTCACATTAGTATCAAATCAGTGCTTTCAACAACTCATACATCAAAACTTAAGTATTACAGCATTACAGAAGATATAGAATGTATATAAAACATACCTAATCTCACCAGTAAAAGCACCACCTTTCTTTACCCAGCAATTTTGGGCCGCAACATGAAAATCAGGCCTCAACAAATTTTTGACCAATGGAAGGAACACAAATGGAGGGCTCACCACGACCTCTGGAAGAAAGTGAGAATTCAAAATGTAAACAACTTGAAGATTTGATCTAAAATTGTGAAGTTCAATTTCCCTAAGAAATTGAGAGAGAAACTTTGATAAGGAAAACTGATCAAAATGCAAAAAATGTGAAGATGTCATCCTTAAGAATGAAGATACATTTTCACAAGACTGAAGAAGGAAACTGTAATAGCACTTCATGCATAGCAAAATACTTCTAAAAAGCAATGCAAGCAAACACTACGGATTCCTCCAGTGTCCAGACTCCTTACTCAAAAGGTCGGCAGAAAGCAAACATTATTGAAGTCACTATTAACTGTGAGGTGAAATTTAAAATTAAAAGATGCATGTACTGCATGCTTCCAATCCCAAATTCTTTTATCCCGGCAAAAAAAAAAAAAAAGTTGTGGAACAAATAACATAGATGTCAAAGCTTTTCCTATAACTTAGCTACAGGCATTCTTGAAACATAAACTCAATAGCAGGGATTAATTATAGAACATAATACCAGTGGCACATGTAAAATTTGATCAAACATCGATAGGAAGTAGCAGCAGCCATTCCAAGTTCCAACACTCAAACAACTTTTACACAAATGTTGGGGTGAAACCAACTGGGGTAGCTCAGTTGGCCAGAGCCTCTGGCTTCCCAGTGAGAGGTCAGGGGTTCGAAGTCCCCTCGGCACAAAAGCGTGACTGCTTGGTAAAACAAGTCCTCAGTTGCTTGGACAAATCGTATTCAAGTCTCTAGTGTGAGTCTTGTCTCCAACGAAATGCAATTCTTGATTTTAAAGGTGTATGAGTTGAGGGACCGGTTCATACCCCGGTCCAATTCAAACTTACGAGTAGGCGAGCCTCTACTACTCGCTGAGGACAGGCATTTCCCCGTCTCCAAAAAAGAAAAAAAGTTGGGGTGACAGCATTCAATGATAATGCAACAAATCCAACCCTGAATAAAATTAAGTTGATTTTACTTACCCACAACATCCTGAGACGGCACCTCACCAGCATTGAGAGTCGACACAATCTTCTTCACCTCGTCTGAGGTTCCGTTCTGCATACAAAAACAAACAAATTAAACTTTCAAATCGGCTTCACATTATTGATATAACACACGTCAAGCTGATAATAGTCCGAGAAACAATCTCGATACCGCCATAGCAGCTATAAATAAGCTCTCACATAACAACATCAGACAAATCTGTTGTTTCAGTTNAAATAAGGGCCCAACAATAGGTTATCAAACGTGTCGAGTTAATTTCGATTTTACCTCAAAAATTTCAAAATATAAATATGGCTTGTTTAATAATGTTGAAAGGATGTGTAAACGTTAACTTGACCTGACTATTAAACGGGTTATTTAAATTCGACCTGTTTGACACCTTTAATAAATAGGTTATTGTCGGATTAATACACATAACATGACACGTTTAACACACATAACATGAATTGTTTAACATACATAACTTACTTTCACACATATTCATTACCATTAAATATATCATTTAATTATTCATTCAAAATTTTTTTCAACAATAACATATTATATCTCAAATTAATTAAAATAAATTAAAGTTTAAACCTAAAAGTTAAAGCAATAACTATACTAGTGTACTACCATAATAACATTACGAACTATACATCCAATTATCATAATAGAAGTAAGAATTAATAAATAATAATATTAAAGTTGCATCAGTCATACATAATAGACAAACTATACTATCATAAATAAGTTTATAGTGGGTTAGGTCGAGTATCCGTTTAAAATATACAGATTAATCAAATCAGAATCAGGTTTACTTAATTTTGACATAAACCCGATATGATTTATTTAATGTTTGACTCATTTTGACCCATTAACCTGTTTAATTTCGTGTCTGACCTATTAATTTCATGTTCGATTCGTGTGGCGTCGAAAATTGACAATCATACCTAACAATATCTAATTGGTTATTTAAATTTTGTCATATCTTTTCGACTATATATTTGATTTGGTCTCAATTTTAATCAATAAACAGTATGACAGACACTATAATTAAAATTGTCGCATAGGCGGGTAGTGTAGAGTTTTGCTCGCAATTCAATTGAAAGTTAAAACTAAAGACTTAGAATAAAATTTTAGAGCTCTCAAGCTGCTGTCTAAAAAATGAAGAAACTGCTGTTGAACGAGGGCGAGTGTTTAGAATATTCACTTTTTTTTAATATTTGAAAAACTACATCAAGCCTAATGAATTTAATTTTTTTATATTTTTTTTTCATAAGAATGGGCATGGGGTTTGAGCATGAACGCACGCCTATATGAGAGTGTAATTTAGGCGTGGCCCACAGGCACTTTAGTTTAATTTGATTGAGAAGTGAGTGTGAATGCTTACGCACCTATGACGTACGAGTCGGCATATTCTGTAGGGATGGATCGTGTGGAGGCACTTTAGTCAATGCAAGTGGCAGCTCACGGTTTTGATTGTTCCGTGCACAAGAATCATAGGCGTTACAAAAAGTGGGTGGAGATCAGCGGATTGGGCCGAGTAACTTTTTGCCTTTGAACAGGGACAGTAAAATATGATATAAGTTCCACTTTTAATTATTTATTTTATAAATAAATAAACTTAATACGAAATGAATTAAAAAAAATTAAACTATATATATATGAGATGATTTATTTATATACTAAAGATAACTCGTACTTAAAGACATAATACGATGATAATAGTTTTGAAAAGATGTTAGTAGCCGTTGAATGCCTATTTAACTTATTGAATTCTATGCCGTTTTATATTATAGATTATAAATATTTTTTGTATATGATTTATATAATATACTAATTGAATATGACATAATTTTTTAAATATTAATTAATAAAAGAATCAATTATATGTGAAGTACTTTACGACATGAACACAATCCGTACAACTTGGGCTCGACTTATATTTTAAACAAACTTGTTAGACTTGATTTGTTCTGACCTCGACTAGAGCTCATATTTTTTTAAACATAAGTCAAACTTGAACACATTTTTTAAACTTACTTTGAAACATGAGCTTATTAGGTTTGGATTCAAACTCGTTTTTTCCACTTGTTTATCAAAACCCAAAAAAAATTCGCTTCACTCAGTACCAATGATTAAAATTTTATTTTGAAATAGCTAAAATATTTTTGTTTTTAAGGAGATTAAGACGAAACAGTGATTGAATTAAAAATTTCAATGATTCAGAGTGTTTCAAAATATTTTGATATATTTCGAAATGTTTCAACTAATATTTCATAATATTTTAATATATTTTATTCAATAATTGAGAATGATTGAAAAAAATAAAAATTCAACATTTTTATCTATTTACCATTATGTTTCTGAAACTTATCTGAAATATATCTGAAATGTTTTCCATTAAAACAATATGTCAAAATAAAATTTTGATTATTAGTCAACACAATTAACTACCAAAATGCACAAATAAAAAATAGGCATAACCGGAGGCAAACATTTATGAGAAAATATTTGATATAATCGTGATATTATATTAATATTAATAATTTAATATCACTAATTAATAATAAAATAATAAAATAGGTAAAAAAAACTCTACTTTAATAGTTATTAATTTTCGTGGAAAAAAAAGTGAATAGTAATCTGTTTACTGCGTGATAATGTTGATATTAGTATTTTTCAACATTTAGGCGTGTTTCCGTGTAAAAATCAAAATTCATATACGCTTCCCGCCATGAGAATTTAGGGCTCACCAACCCCGCACCTCTGTTCCTCTGGTACTTCCCTAGTTTCAACATACATTCGAGATTTGTTTCTGTTACTCTCTCTTTCTCTCTCTCATCAATTCGACGAATTGCATCTCTCCCTAGTCACCAGAGACAAAAGGAACAAACCCTTGATACTCAAGTTAAAATTAATGGCCGGCAATTCTGATCCTCATGGCTCGGCATTTTCAGCAGCCGAGGTTTGTTCTTCTCCTCTCTCTCTCTCTCTATATGNTGAAAGTTAAAACTAAAGACTTAGAATAAAATTTTAGAGCTCTCAAGCTGCTGTCTAAAAAATGAAGAAACTGCTGTTGAACGAGGGCGAGTGTTTAGAATATTCACTTTTTTTTAATATTTGAAAAACTACATCAAGCCTAATGAATTTAATTTTTTTATATTTTTTTTTCATAAGAATGGGCATGGGGTTTGAGCATGAACGCACGCCTATATGAGAGTGTAATTTAGGCGTGGCCCACAGGCACTTTAGTTTAATTTGATTGAGAAGTGGGTGTGAATGCTTACGCACCTATGACGTACGAGTCGGCATATTCTGTAGGGATGGATCGTGTGGAGACACTTTAGCNTGTGTGTGTGTGTGTGTGTGTGTGTATTTCTTTATCACCCCTTACATATATATGGCGTAGTATATGTATATGTAGCTTCGCTGTAATTACTGGATATGTCAGTTCATGAAAATTTCACTATAATTCTTTCGTTTTTTTTTCGAACAATGGATGATACATTGATTGCTCAGATGGAGTTCCTTGCCGAGGATGAATTGGTGGAGATTGTCCCAAATATGAGAATGGATCCTATCAATTTAATCTGTNTTGATATAACACACGTCAAGCTGATAATAGTCCGAGAAACAATCTCGATACCGCCATGGCAGCTATAAATAAGCTCTCACATAACAACATCAGACAAATCTGTTGTTTCAGTTTAANTTGATATAACACACGTCAAGCTGATAATAGTCCGAGAAACAATCTCGATACCGCCATAGCAGCTATAAATAAGCTCTCACATAACAACATCAGACAAATCTGTTGTTTCAGTTCAGATTCAAACTGATAAATTTTGCAATTGTTGTGATATTCGATCGGTTATTCTCAGGAACATAAATCTAGATCCAGTTAAACGAACAACTACGGTCCCTTTGATTACTAAGAAAACAAACAAAAATCCTCAACCAAGCATGATATGCATGATAATTGTGTGTGTATTTTTCTGAAATCTAAAGAAACAACAATTTTCAAGGACCAGAGCAAAACAGATCAGATGATAGGACATCGAGGATATGATTATAGAAATCATTGAGAAAAATCTCTACAAAATCAAAGACTTACGCATTTCCAGTTGCCGCCGACGAAGAATGTTCTGCCCATCTCCGACTGTGATCACGACGACTATTGCACACCACGTAAAATGTCTCCTATGTGACTGTAGTTCGATCTGTTCGATTTAGCTCTGGTGATGAGTGAGGATTTATATGGATTTTTCAGTCGTTTTCTTTTGGAAAATGATTATTTTTGCGGATCACACTGCGTGACTGTTGAAATGGCTTAATTACCCTCGGTCCTTGTAGAATATTCGCTCTTAGTTTCAAGTATATTTTTTATTTTATTTTTTGAAAAAATTGTCGTTTGTAGTTAATAAGGTGACCTAATTAATTATAATTTTTTTTTTTTTTTTTGGCAATCACACAAGTAGGGTCACTTGGGGCCATATATGTGAGAATAAACCCGGCATATTTACGATTACTTATAAATCACATGTATCAATTAAATCTAAGATATATCAACAAAGGTTAAACTTTTGACATCCAAATCTACGGTTTGTCCAAATTGAAATCCAATTCCACACTACTGAGCTACTTAAGTGAGTAATAAATTGTTAGAGACTCCATCAAACATTAAAATTGTACTTTAGTTAAGAAAATTTAGATAATGTTCATTACACTTTTTATCTAGTGAATGATTATAAATAAATAGTGGGTTTCACTTTTAATTTGTGATAAATAATATTATAGAATAAAATAGAATAAAAGTATAAAAAATATAGTCTCGATATTCTAAATTAGATCTTTTTTTTTTTAACAATTATGTGAGTCTAATTAAAAATTTAGACCAAAATAGTGACTCAATGATCTGAAAACTCCTTAGCAAATAAGGGCCCAACAATAGGTTGTCAAACGTGTCGAGTTAATTTTAATTTTTCCTCCAAAATTTCAAAATATAAATTTGACTTGTTTAATAATGGTGAAAGGATGTGTAAACGTTAACTTGACCTGACTATTAAACGGATTATTTAAATCCGACCTGTTTGACACCTTTAATAAATTGGTTATTGTCGGATTAATACACATAACATGACACGTTTAACACACATAACATGAATTGTTTAACATACATAACTTACTTTCACACATATTCATTACCATTAAATATATCATTTAATTATTCATTCAAAATTTTTTTCAACAATAACATATTATATCTCAAATTAATTAAAATAAATTAAAGTTTAAACCTAAAAGTTAAAGCAATAACTATACTAGTGTACTACCATAATAACATTACGAACTATACATCCAATTATCATAATAGAAGTAAGAATTAATAAATAATAATATTAAAGTTGCATCAGTCATACATAATAGACAAACTATACTATCATAAATAAGTTTATAGTGGGTTAGGTCGAGTATCCGTTTAAAATATACAGATTAATCAAATCAGAATCAGGTTTACTTAATTTTGACATAAACCCGATATGATTTATTTAATGTTTGACTCATTTTGACCCATTAACCTGTTTAATTTCGTGTCTGACCTATTAATTTCATGTTCGATTCGTGTGGCGTCGAAAATTGACAATCATACCTAACAATATCTAATTGGTTATTTAAATTTTGTCATATCTTTTCGACTATATATTTGATTTGGTCTCAATTTTAATCAATAAACAGTATGACAGACACTATAATTAAAATTGTCGCATAGGCGGGTAGTGTAGAGTTTTGCTCGCAATTCAATTGAAAGTTAAAACTAAAGACTTAGAATAAAATTTTAGAGCTCTCAAGCTGCTGTCTAAAAAATGAAGAAACTGCTGTTGAACGAGGGCGAGTGTTTAGAATATTCATTTTTTTTTTAATATTTGAAAAACTACATCAAGCCTAATGAATTTAATTTTTTTATATTTTTTTTTCATAAGAATGGACATGGGGTTTGAGCATGAACGCACGCCTATATGAGAGTGTAATTTAGGCGTGGCCCATAGGCACTTTAGTTTAATTTGATTGAGAAGTGAGTGTGAATGCTTACGCACCTATGACGTACGAGTCGGCATATTCTGTAGGGATGGATCGTGTGGAGGCACTTTAGCCAATGCAAGTGGCAGCTCACGGTTTTGATTGTTCCGTGCACAAGAATCATAGGCGTTACAAAAAGTGGGTGGAGATCAGCGGATTGGGCCGAGTAACTTTTTGCCTTTGAACAGGGACAGTAAACTATGATATAAGTTCCACTTTTAATTATTTATTTTATAAATAAATAAACTTAATACGAAATGAATTAAAAAAAATTAAACTATATATATATGAGATGATTTATTTATATACTAAAGATAACTCGTACTTAAAGACATAATACGATGATAATAGTTTTGAAAAGATGTTAGTAGCCGTTGAATGCCTATTTAACTTATTGAATTCTATGCCGTTTTATATTATAGATTATAAATATTTTTTGTATATGATTTATATAATATACTAATTGAATATGACATAATTTTTTAAATATTAATTAATAAAAGAATCAATTATATGTGAAGTACTTTACGACATGAACACAATCCGTACAACTTGGGCTCGACTTATATTTTAAACAAACTTGTTAGACTTGATTTGTTCTGACCTCGACTAGAGCTCATATTTTTTTAAACATAAGTCAAACTTGAACACATTTTTTAAACTTACTTTGAAACATGAGCTTATTAGGTTTGGATTCAAACTCGTTTTTTCCACTTGTTTATCAAAACCCAAAAAAAATTCGCTTCACTCAGTACCAATGATTAAAATTTTATTTTGAAATAGCTAAAATATTTTTGTTTTTAAGGAGATTAAGACGAAACAGTGATTGAATTAAAAATTTCAATGATTCAGAGTGTTTCAAAATATTTTGATATATTTCGAAATGTTTCAACTAATATTTCATAATATTTTAATATATTTTATTCAATAATTGAGAATGATTTGAAAAAATAAAAATTCAACATTTTTATCTATTTACCATTATGTTTCTGAAACTTATCTGAAATATATCTGAAATGTTTTCCATTAAAACAATATGTGAAAATAAAATTTTGATTATTAGTCAACACAATTAACTACCAAAATGCACAAATAAAAAATAGGCATAACCGGAGGCAAACATTTATGAGAAAATATTTGATATAATCGTGATATTATATTAATATTAATAATTTAATATCACTAATTAATAATAAAATAATAAAATAGGTAAAAAAAACTCTACTTTAATAGTTATTAATTTTCGTGGAAAAAAAAGTGAATAGTAATCTGTTTACTGCGTGATAATGTTGATATTAGTATTTTTCAACATTTAGGCGTGTTTCCGTGTAAAAATCAAAATTCATATACGCTTCCCGCCATGAGAATTTAGGGCTCACCAACCCCGCACCTCTGTTCCTCTGGTACTTCCCTAGTTTCAACATACATTCGAGATTTGTTTCTGTTACTCTCTCTCATCAATTCGACGAATTGCATCTCTCCCTAGTCACCAGAGACAAAAGGAACAAACCCTTGATACTCAAGTTAAAATTAATGGCCGGCAATTCTGATCCTCATGGCTCGGCATTTTCAGCAGCCGAGGTTTGTTCTTCTCCTCTCTCTCTCTCTCTATATGTGTGTGTGTGTGTGTGTGTGTGTATTTCTTTATCACCCCTTACATATATATGGCGTAGTATATGTATATGTAGCTTCGCTGTAATTACTGGATATGTCAGATCATGAAAATTTCACTATAATTCTTTCGTTTTTTTTTCGAACAATGGATGATACATTGATTGCTCAGATGGAGTTCCTTGCCGAGGATGAATTGGTGGAGATTGTCCCAAATATGAGAATGGATCCTATCAATTTAATCTGTGTATGCTTCTCCATTCGTAGTCCCCCTTACTCTCTCTCTTTATATATATATATATATATATCTGTTTTTGAGTGCAAGGGTTATGTTGACACGTGAATTGAATCTTCTGAATTTGACAGGGGGATTTTGGTCCTTTCCGTCCACAAATAGCTACCCAAGTACCTCTGTGGCTGGCGGTGGCTTTGAAGAAGAGAGGAAAATGCACGATTCGGCCTCCGGAGTGGATGTCTGTGGGTGAGTTAACTTGTAGTATTTACGATTGGAGATTTCTATCATTCTGTTTACCTAGAAGTTTTTTGGGGGTTTTAACTGAGGTTCACATGCTATATATCTAATAAAACTCTGAATATGGAAGCCCTAGAAATTCTGTCAGTCTCTATCACTTCTCCTATGTGGAATGATGATAAAAGTTCCTCAAATTCTTAATATTCCAGAAGGCTAGTTTGTTCTTTGCCAATTTTTAACCTTCAGATGTTAATTACTTTGGCATTACTTGTAGTTTTTCTCTTGTCACGACTATATCATTTTTATTGCTTAAATAAGGAGCTTTCTTTTCCCAAAGTTTATTGCTTGATTTGTTATTTTGATGTCCTAGCCTCCGCATGCAAAACTGTATCCAAAGGTGTGTCCAGTTGTCGAATGAAAAGGACTGTGTCTTGAATTGTGCTTGGGCCATGTATGAGTGCAGTATTGGACTTAATTAGTTTCAGCGATTGAAGTAATCATATTAAACCAGAAAATTGTTTAATACATGTCCTAAGGTTTAATCTTGAACAAAAATAAAATATTAACATAACACTTCATTTGGACAACAAAAAATAGAAAATGAGGTAATGAAATTAAGTTTGTTTCATTCTCCCTATGTTTCATGTTCCCTTTAAATCTGGGGATGGATTTTGAAAATATGGTTCTGGTAAAGTTTTTTAGTTTTCTTATTGGTTTCTGCTGTGTGGACAGACAAGCTAACTCAGGTTTTGGAAGCAGAGCGGGACACTGGAAGAGTTTTTCAACCACTACCATTCCATTATGTAGAAATCTCAAGGCTTCTTTTTGACCAGTAAGTAGTTTCACCCGTTCTCCATTTTTGCTTTACCTTCTAAGTATATTGTTGACAAAATTTTGTTGATGTAGTGCTCGTGACGACATTCCTGACATATATATGGTGAGTTAGACAACGCTTTTAGTCTTATTTCTTGATGCATTTGGATTTTTGCAAGGGATTTCATGCAAAATATATCTGATAGGTGAAGTCCCTTATTGAGGACATCAAAGATGTAAGGTTTCACAAAATTGGGACTGGCTTGGAGACCATATCTGGAAGGACAAACGCAGTGAAGGTATCCTTCTTATTTCCCTTATGATTGCATTTCTCGTCTTTCTCATGAAACAAATTCTATTTGCCATTTGAACAGATTCTAGAATTCTAAAAACTGGGGTGTCAGGAGAAGCTTGTTTTGGCCATATTCATTTGAATTGGCATATCTTCTATTTAACTGTGCAAATAAATTGAACTATGTCTTTTATTATTCGAAGAAATGTTGCGTGATTAAACTTGAACCCATGATACTTTTAACATAAAATATTTTCTAACTAGGGCTCGTAAAAACTGTGTTTTTGTTTTGCATGATCACATACTCTATGCTTTGTGGGGGGGGGGGGGTGTTAAATTTTTACATCTCTGAGAAATTTATGTATTTTTTTTGGTGCATAGCAACCACTAGTTTAATATGCTGCCTTGACCTAGTGTTACTTATGAAAATTAGAGTCAATAACAAGACAATTTGCGGCTTTTGCGTTTATAGGTCTTTAATCTTGAGTTTATGATTGCAGCTTTCAAATCTGTCAGCAATGGAAGTAAATATAGTACGCCCATTTCTTGCCGGTGCTCTACAGACATTTTATAAGCTTCATAATCCAGAGATGGTTCCAGAATCAGAAAGAAGGGGCAGTAGACGACCCCAAGGAGCAGACCGTGGGGCAAGAGTAAGTTCTTTGCAATTTATGTTGAATATTATATGGCTATGAGGTGTTGAAAGTACAAAAGTGAGCAATGTTGTTCTCCTAATGCCATCTTGGTGACCAAATTTGCCCTTAGACTAGGTAAATCATCCGCAAAGTGTAGTTCTTTTCTTTTTTCTTTTTGGACCAGTGGCATCAGGCATGAGCTACGTAATATCTATGCTCCACCCATACCGACCTCTCCCCACCATGTGGGAATCAAACCATGTTCCTTCAAAAAGGAAGGTGCAGGAGATACCACTTCAACTAGCAAAGCTTGTATTGTTTTTTTGGGTGGAAGAAATGTACTTTTTTTTGGAAGATGGTTTTGTCATCTTAACCAATTTTCTTTTGGTTTTCCAGCGGACATTGAAACCTAGATAGCCACATTCACTCTGCGATGATGATAGATTATCATCTTTTAAGATCACTTCTACATTTGTGCTAGAGGTAGCGATTTCAGCGTGCTAGCAAGGAAGGTACTGCTACTTATTGTTTTCTTTTTCGAACGGAGCTTTACAGTGGATCTTTAAAATAACCAACCATCACATATTGATGTTGTATTTACATGTATTTTTCTTTCTAAAAAAATCATCTGGAGGTTATAGTACAAACACATTGGATGGAGTGGAATACGTCTTTGTTCATCCAAAAACAAGTTTATGAGAATTCTACTTGATTCTAGTACAACTTTGTGTCCATGTATTATCTTCTTAGCTCTCTTTTCAATCGATACATGTGAATTACTGTGATTTAACTGTTGTTTCATTCCAGATATCAGTGGGTCCAAGGACATTGGCAATTTTGTACAAAAATTACTCTCTTTCTCTGCGTGTGTCTATTTATACTTATATGACTAACTCAGTACTGAGTAGAGAGTANTATATATGAGATGATTTATTTATATACTAAAGATAACTCGTACTTAAAGACATAATACGATGATAATAGTTTTGAAAAGATGTTAGTAGCCGTTGAATGCCTATTTAACTTATTGAATTCTATGCCGTTTTATATTATAGATTATAAATATTTTTTGTATATGATTTATATAATATACTAATTGAATATGACATAATTTTTTAAATATTAATTAATAAAAGAATCAATTATATGTGAAGTACTTTACGACATGAACACAATCCGTACAACTTGGGCTCGACTTATATTTTAAACAAACTTGTTAGACTTGATTTGTTCTGACCTCGACTAGAGCTCATATTTTTTTAAACATAAGTCAAACTTGAACATATTTTTTAAACTTACTTTGAAACATGAGCTTATTAGGTTTGGATTCAAACTCGTTTTTTCCACTTGTTTATCAAAACCCAAAAAAAATTCGCTTCACTCAGTACCAATNCTGCCCATCTCCGACTGTGATCACGACGACTATTGCACACCACGTAAAATGTCTCCTATGTGACTGTAGTTCGATCTGTTCGATTTAGCTCTGGTGATGAGTGAGGATTTATATGGATTTTTCAGTCGTTTTCTTTTGGAAAATGATTATTTTTGCGGATCACACTGCGTGACTGTTGAAATGGCTTAATTACCCTCGGTCCTCGTAGAATATTCGCTCTTAGTTTCAAGTATATTTTTTATTTTATTTTTTGAAAAAATTGTCGTTTGTAGTTAATAAGGTGACCTAATTAATTATAATATTTATTTTTTTTGGCAATCACACAAGTAGGGTCACTTGGGGCCATATATGTGAGAATAAACCCTGCATATTTACGATTACTTATAAATCACATGTATCAATTAAATTTAAGATATATCAACGAAGGTTAAACCTTTGACATCCAAATCTACGGTTCGTCCAAATCGAAATCCAATTCTACACTGCTGAGCTACTTGAGTGAGTAATAAATTGTTAGAGACTCCATCAAACATTAAAATTATACTTTAANAATTCCACACTACTGAGCTACTTAAGTGAGTAATAAATTGTTAGAGACTCCATCAAACATTAAAATTGTACTTTAGTTAAGAAAATTTAGATAATGTTCATTACACTTTTTATCTAGTGAATGATTATAAATAAATAGTGGGTTTCACTTTTAATTTGTGATAAATAATATTATCGAATAAAATAGAATAAAAGTATAAAAAATATAGTCTCGATATTCTAAATTAGATCTTTTTTTTTTTAACAATTATGTGAGTCTAATTAAAAATTTAGACCAAAATAGTGACTCAATGATCTGAAAACTCCTTAACAAATAAGGGCCCAACAATAGGTTATCAAACGTGTCGAGTTAATTTCGATTTTACCTCAAAAATTTCAAAATATAAATATGGCTTGTTTAATAATGTTGAAAGGATGTGTAAACGTTAACTTGACCTGACTATTAAACGGGTTATTTAAATTCGACCTGTTTGACACCTTTAATAAATANTTATTTTTTGAAAAAATTGTCGTTTGTAGTTAATAAGGTGACCTAATTAATTATAATTTTTTTTTTTTTTTTTGGCAATCACACAAGTAGGGTCACTTGGGGCCATATATGTGAGAATAAACCCGGCATATTTACGATTACTTATAAATCACATGTATCAATTAAATCTAAGATATATCAACAAAGGTTAAACTTTTGACATCCAAATCTACGGTTTGTCCAAATTGAAATCCAATTCCACACTACTGAGCTACTTAAGTGAGTAATAAATTGTTAGAGACTCCATCAAACATTAAAATTGTACTTTAGTTAAGAAAATTTAGATAATGTTCATTACACTTTTTATCTAGTGAATGATTATAAATAAATAGTGGGTTTCACTTTTAATTTGTGATAAATAATATTATAGAATAAAATAGAATAAAAGTATAAAAAATATAGTCTCGATATTCTAAATTAGATCTTTTTTTTTTTAACAATTATGTGAGTCTAATTAAAAATTTAGACCAAAATAGTGACTCAATGATCTGAAAACTCCTTAGCAAATAAGGGCCCAACAATAGGTTGTCAAACGTGTCGAGTTAATTTTAATTTTTCCTCCAAAATTTCAAAATATAAATTTGACTTGTTTAATAATGGTGAAAGGATGTGTAAACGTTAACTTGACCTGACTATTAAACGGATTATTTAAATCCGACCTGTTTGACACCTTTAATAAATTGGTTATTGTCGGATTAATACACATAACATGACACGTTTAACACACATAACATGAATTGTTTAACATACATAACTTACTTTCACACATATTCATTACCATTAAATATATCATTTAATTATTCATTCAAAATTTTTTTCAACAATAACATATTATATCTCAAATTAATTAAAATAAATTAAAGTTTAAACCTAAAAGTTAAAGCAATAACTATACTAGTGTACTACCATAATAACATTACGAACTATACATCCAATTATCATAATAGAAGTAAGAATTAATAAATAATAATATTAAAGTTACATCAGTCATACATAATAGGCAAACTATACTATCATAAATAAGTTTATAGTGGGTTAGGTCGAGTACCCGTTTAAAATATACAGATTAATTAAGTTAGAATCAGGTTTACTTAATTTTGACATAAATCCGATATGATTTATTTAATGTTTAAGNATCTTTTTTTTTTTAACAATTATGTGAGTCTAATTAAAAATTTAGACCAAAATAGTGACTCAATGATCTGAAAACTCCTTAGCAAATAAGGGCCCAACAATAGGTTGTCAAACGTGTCGAGTTAATTTTAATTTTTCCTCCAAAATTTCAAAATATAAATTTGACTTGTTTAATAATGGTGAAAGGATGTGTAAACGTTAACTTGACCTGACTATTAAACGGATTATTTAAATCCGACCTGTTTGACACCTTTAATAAATAGGTTATTGTCGGATTAATACACATAACATGACACGTTTAACACACATAACATGAATTGTTTAACATACATAACTTACTTTCACACATATTCATTACCATTAAATATATCATTTAATTATTCATTCAAAATTTTTTTCAACAATAACATATTATATCTCAAATTAATTAAAATAAATTAAAGTTTAAACCTAAAAGTTAAAGCAATAACTATACTAGTGTACTACCATAATAACATTACGAACTATACATCCAATTATCATAATAGAAGTAAGAATTAATAAATAATAATATTAAAGTTACATCAGTCATACATAATAGGCAAACTATACTATCATAAATAAGTTTATAGTGGGTTAGGTCGAGTACCCGTTTAAAATATACAGATTAATTAAGTTAGAATCAGGTTTACTTAATTTTGACATAAATCCGATATGATTTATTTAATGTTTAAGCATTTTGACCCATTAACCTGTTTAATTTCGTGTCTGACCTATTAATTTCATGTTCGATTCGTGTGGCGTCGAAAATTGACAATCCTACCTAACAATATCTAATTGGTTATTTAAATTTTGTCATATCTTTTCGACTATATATTTGATTTGGTCTCAATTTTGATCAATAAGNAAATCCGACCTGTTTGACACCTTTAATAAATTGGTTATTGTCGGATTAATACACATAACATGACACGTTTAACACACATAACATGAATTGTTTAACATACATAACTTACTTTCACACATATTCATTACCATTAAATATATCATTTAATTATTCATTCAAAATTTTTTTCAACAATAACATATTATATCTCAAATTAATTAAAATAAATTAAAGTTTAAACCTAAAAGTTAAAGCAATAACTATACTAGTGTACTACCATAATAACATTACGAACTATACATCCAATTATCATAATAGAAGTAAGAATTAATAAATAATAATATTAAAGTTGCATCAGTCATACATAATAGACAAACTATACTATCATAAATAAGTTTATAGTGGGTTAGGTCGAGTATCCGTTTAAAATATACAGATTAATCAAATCAGAATCAGGTTTACTTAATTTTGACATAAACCCGATATGATTTATTTAATGTTTGACTCATTTTGACCCATTAACCTGTTTAATTTCGTGTCTGACCTATTAATTTCATGTTCGATTCGTGTGGCGTCGAAAATTGACAATCATACCTAACAATATCTAATTGGTTATTTAAATTTTGTCATATCTTTTCGACTATATATTTGATTTGGTCTCAATTTTAATCAATAAACAGTATGACAGACACTATAATTAAAATTGTCGCATAGGCGGGTAGTGTAGAGTTTTGCTCGCAATTCAATTGAAAGTTAAAACTAAAGACTTAGAATAAAATTTTAGAGCTCTCAAGCTGCTGTCTAAAAAATGAAGAAACTGCTGTTGAACGAGGGCGAGTGTTTAGAATATTCATTTTTTTTTTAATATTTGAAAAACTACATCAAGCCTAATGAATTTAATTTTTTTATATTTTTTTTTCATAAGAATGGACATGGGGTTTGAGCATGAACGCACGCCTATATGAGAGTGTAATTTAGGCGTGGCCCATAGGCACTTTAGTTTAATTTGATTGAGAAGTGAGTGTGAATGCTTACGCACCTATGACGTACGAGTCGGCATATTCTGTAGGGATGGATCGTGTGGAGGCACTTTAGTCAATGCAAGTGGCAGCTCACGGTTTTGATTGTTCCGTGCACAAGAATCATAGGCGTTACAAAAAGTGGGTGGAGATCAGCGGATTGGGCCGAGTAACTTTTTGCCTTTGAACAGGGACAGTAAACTATGATATAAGTTCCACTTTTAATTATTTATTTTATAAATAAATAAACTTAATACGAAATGAATTAAAAAAAATTAAACTATATATATATGAGATGATTTATTTATATACTAAAGATAACTCGTACTTAAAGACATAATATAATAATAATAGTTTTGAAAAAATGTTAGTAGCCGTTGAATGCCTATTTAACTTATTGAATTCTATGTCGTTTTATATTATAGATTATAAATATTTTTTGTATATAATTTATATAATATACTAATTGAATATGACATAATTTTTTAAATATTAATTAATAAAAGAATCAATTATATGTGAATTACTTTTCGACATGAACACAATCCGTACAACTTGGGCTCGACTTATATTTTAAACAAACTTGTTAGACTTGATTTGTTCTGACCTCGACTAGAGCTCATATTTTTTTAAACATAAGTCAAACTTGAACACATTTTTTAAACTTACTTTGAAACATGAGCTTATTAGGTTTGGATTCAAACTCGTTTTTTTCACTTGTTTATCAAAACCCAAAAAAAATTCGCTTCACTTAGTACCAACGATTAAAATTTTATTTTGAAATAGCTAAAATATTTTTGTTTTTAAGGAGATTAAGACGAAACAGTGATTGAATTAAAAATTTCAATGATTCAGAGTGTTTCAAAATATTTTGATATATTTCGAAATGTTTCAACTAATATTTCATAATATTTTAATATATTTTATTCAATAATTGAGAATGATTTGAAAAAATAAAAATTCAACATTTTTATCTATTTACCATTATGTTTCTGAAACTTATCTGAAATATATCTGAAATGTTTTCCATTAAAACAATATGTCAAAATAAAATTTTGATTATTAGTCAACACAATTAACTACCAAAATGCACAAATAAAAAATAGGCATAACCGGAGGCAAACATTTATGAGAAAATATTTGATATAATCGTGATATTATATTAATATTAATAATTTAATATCACTAATTAATAATAAAATAATAAAATAGGTAAAAAAAACTCTACTTTAATAGTTATTAATTTTCGTGGAAAAAAAAGTGAATAGTAATCTGTTTACTGCGTGATAATGTTGATATTAGTATTTTTCAACATTTAGGCGTGTTTCCGTGTAAAAATCAAAATTTATATACGCTTCCCGCCATGAGAATTTAGGGCTCACCAACCCCGCACCTCTGTTCCTCTGGTACTTCCCTAGTTTCAACATACATTCGAGATTTGTTTCTGTTACTCTCTCTTTCTCTCTCTCATCAATTCGACGAATTGCATCTCTCCCTAGTCACCAGAGACAAAAGGAACAAACCCTTGATACTCAAGTTAAAATTAATGGCCGGCAATTCTGATCCTCATGGCTCGGCATTTTCAGCAGCCGAGGTTTGTTCTTCTCCTCTCTCTCTCTCTCTATATGTGTGTGTGTGTGTGTGTGTGTGTATTTCTTTATCACCCCTTACATATATATGGCGTAGTATATGTATATGTAGCTTCGCTGTAATTACTGGATATGTCAGTTCATGAAAATTTCACTATAATTCTTTCGTTTTTTTTTCGAACAATGGATGATACATTGATTGCTCAGATGGAGTTCCTTGCCGAGGATGAATTGGTGGAGATTGTCCCAAATATGAGAATGGATCCTATCAATTTAATCTGTGTATGCTTCTCCATTCGTAGTCCCCCTTACTCTCTCTCTTTATATATATATATATATATATCTGTTTTTGAGTGCAAGGGTTATGTTGACACGTGAATTGAATCTTCTGAATTTGACAGGGGGATTTTGGTCCTTTCCGTCCACAAATAGCTACCCAAGTACCTCTGTGGCTGGCGGTGGCTTTGAAGAAGAGAGGAAAATGCACGATTCGGCCTCCGGAGTGGATGTCTGTGGGTGAGTTAACTTGTAGTATTTACGATTGGAGATTTCTATCATTCTGTTTACCTAGAAGTTTTTTGGGGGTTTTAACTGAGGTTCACATGCTATATATCTAATAAAACTCTGAATATGGAAGCCCTAGAAATTCTGTCAGTCTCTATCACTTCTCCTATGTGGAATGATGATAAAAGTTCCTCAAATTCTTAATATTCCAGAAGGCTAGTTTGTTCTTTGCCAATTTTTAACCTTCAGATGTTAATTACTTTGGCATTACTTGTAGTTTTTCTCTTGTCACGACTATATCATTTTTATTGCTTAAATAAGGAGCTTTCTTTTCCCAAAGTTTATTGCTTGATTTGTTATTTTGATGTCCTAGCCTCCGCATGCAAAACTGTATCCAAAGGTGTGTCCAGTTGTCGAATGAAAAGGACTGTGTCTTGAATTGTGCTTGGGCCATGTATGAGTGCAGTATTGGACTTAATTAGTTTCAGCGATTGAAGTAATCATATTAAACCAGAAAATTGTTTAATACATGTCCTAAGGTTTAATCTTGAACAAAAATAAAATATTAACATAACACTTCATTTGGACAACAAAAAATAGAAAATGAGGTAATGAAATTAAGTTTGTTTCATTCTCCCTATGTTTCATGTTCCCTTTAAATCTGGGGATGGATTTTGAAAATATGGTTCTGGTAAAGTTTTTTAGTTTTCTTATTGGTTTCTGCTGTGTGGACAGACAAGCTAACTCAGCTTTTGGAAGCAGAGCGGGACACTGAAAGAGTTTTTCAACCACTACCATTCCATTATGTAGAAATCTCAAGGCTTCTTTTTGACCAGTAAGTAGTTTCACCCGTTCTCCATTTTTGCTTTACCTTCTAAGTATATTGTTGACAAAATTTTGTTGATGTAGTGCTCGTGACGACATTCCTGATATATATATGGTGAGTTAGACAACGCTTTTAGCCTTATTTCTTGATGCATTTGGATTTTTGCAAGGGATTTCATGCAAAATATATCTGATAGGTGAAGTCCCTTATTGAGGACATCAAAGATGTAAGGTTTCACAAAATTGGGACTGGCTTGGAGACCATATCTGGAAGGACAAACGCAGTGAAGGTATCCTTCTTATTTCCCTTATGATTGCATTTCTCGTCTTTCTCATGAAACAAATTCTATTTGCCATTTGAACAGATTCTAGAATTCTAAAAACTGGGGTGTCAGGAGAAGCTTGATTTGGCCATATTCATTTGAATTGGCATATCTTCTATTTAACTGTGCAAATAAATTGAACTATGTCTTTTATTATTCGAAGAAATGTTGCGTGATTAAACTTGAACCCATGATACTTTTAACATAAAATATTTTCTAACTAGGGCTCGTAAAAACTGTGTTTTTGTTTTGCATGGTCACATACTCTATGCTTTGTGGGGGGGGGGGGGTGTTAAATTTTTACATCTCTGAGAAATTTATGTATTTTTTTTGGTGCATAGCAACCACTAGTTTAATATGCTGCCTTGACCTAGTGTTACTTATGAAAATTAGAGTCAATAACAAGACAATTTGCGGCTTTTGCGTTTATAGGTCTTTAATCTTGAGTTTATGATTGCAGCTTTCAAATCTGTCAGCAATGGAAGTAAATATAGTACGCCCATTTCTTGCCGGTGCTCTACAGACATTTTATAAGCTTCATAATCCAGAGATGGTTCCAGAATCAGAAAGAAGGGGCAGTAGACGACCCCAAGGAGCAGACCGTGGGGCAAGAGTAAGTTCTTTGCAATTTATGTTGAATATTATATGGCTATGAGGTGTTGAAAGTACAAAAGTGAGCAATGTTGTTCTCCTAATGCCATCTTGGTGACCAAATTTGCCCTTAGACTAGGTAAATCATCCGCAAAGTGTAGTTCTTTTCTTTTTTCTTTTTGGACCAGTGGCATCAGGCATGAGCTACGTAATATCTATGCTCCACCCATACCGACCTCTCCCCACCATGTGGGAATCAAACCATGTTCCTTCAAAAAGGAAGGTGCAGGAGATACCACTTCAACTAGCAAAGCTTGTATTGTTTTTTTGGGTGGAAGAAATGTACTTTTTTTTGGAAGATGGTTTTGTCATCTTAACCAATTTTCTTTTGGTTTTCCAGCGGACATTGAAACCTAGATAGCCACATTCACTCTGCGATGATGATAGATTATCATCTTTTAAGATCACTTCTACATTTGTGCTAGAGGTAGCGATTTCAGCGTGCTAGCAAGGAAGGTACTGCTACTTATTGTTTTCTTTTTCGAACGGAGCTTTACAGTGGATCTTTAAAATAACCAACCATCACATATTGATGTTGTATTTACATGTATTTTTCTTTCTAAAAAAATCATCTGGAGGTTATAGTACAAACACATTGGATGGAGTGGAATACGTCTTTGTTCATCCAAAAACAAGTTTATGAGAATTCTACTTGATTCTAGTACAACTTTGTGTCCATGTATTATCTTCTTAGCTCTCTTTTCAATCGATACATGTGAATTACTGTGATTTAACTGTTGTTTCATTCCAGATATCAGTGGGTCCAAGGACATTGGCAATTTTGTACAAAAATTACTCTCTTTCTCTGCGTGTGTCTATTTATACTTATATGACTAACTCAGTACTGAGTAGAGAGTAACATTGGTCAAAACTAGTAGCTTACATGCATGTTTCAAAATCTCCAAAAAAAAAAAAAAAAAAAAAGAAAATGAAAAAGAAAAAGGAAAAAGGAAGATACATTGCAATTACAAAATTAGGAGCATGTCAATGAGACGAGTTCGGCACCTACATTGTCTCTGATATGTGAGATATCGTATTATTTGAATTTTTGTTTAAAACACTCTTCAATTGATTGGCCAAGTGACTTGGCAAGTTTAAGAAATTTAGTGTCAGGGAATAATCCTGCCCATGGGATTTCCAAAGTAAACCATTTCAGCAGAGATGGATTCTTATTTCAGTAGTTGAGATTAAAACTAGTCAGTAAGTCATCTACTGGCCTATGAAATTTGATAGATTGGACAAGGTTTTGTTGAGTTGCATTTATGCTAGACTGGACAAAGGGGGATCATTTAGGAGTGGTCTAGCATGCAGAAGCTACTTTGACTCTCAGCTGGATGTAGGGGTGTAATTTGGGCGGGTCAACCCGAATTCAACCAAAGCCCAACCCAAAAAAAAAAAGGGCTTGGGTTAGAATTTTTAATACTCGGGTTGAGCTTGGGCAAAAAATTTTTAACCCGAATTGAATTTGGTCAAGCCTCGGGTGGAGGCCTCAGGTTGTCGGGTTCAACCCGAATATACATAAATATATAAATATATTTAACTAGCGTTAGTACTTATTTTCACTTTTTAGAGTTCAGACTTTTACTTCACTTTATGCCTTCACCCCTACACCTTTATCACCCTCAGATACCTCTCACTTGTCACTTCTCTCTCTCTCAGCCTCCCTCCTCCAATTGTCACTCGTCTTAGTTGTCTTAGACTCTCAGCCTCCTTCTCTCACTCGTCATTTCTACCTCTCTCACTCCCTCTTTCACTCCCTCTCTTCATCCGTTCTTCGCCCTTCATCTTAGATCACTTGAAAAAATTAGATTTACACTTGAAAAAAATTAGATTTACACTTGAAAAAATCAAATCTACACTTCAAAAAATCAACTTGAATAAAGTAACTTAAGTCCAACCCAATTTTTAACCCAAAATTAGCCCGAATTAAGTAACTCGAATTCAACCTAAGCTCGCCCGGATTAAACTTGGGCAATATTTGGGTTGAGGTAAGGTTAGGGTTAAAGATTATATACCAAAGGTTGGATTAGGGTTGACCTCTCAACTCTTCCAACCCGCCCGAGTTGCATCCCTAGACTAATGGTATACAAATGAGCCAATCTGAAAAATAGTTGGTTCTCATTCTGGCTCACCAATAAATACATAATCAGCTGACTGAGAATTGTTTTCCTATGACAAGGGTAGACTGCAATTATGATGGAGATTGATTTCCCTAACTTTCTTGTATACCAGTCCCATTTTGGAAATTGCACATTTTCCACATGAAGGTCTGAGAAATGATTTCAGTTTTCAGCCAGTAAGAATGTATTTGTTCTGCGGCTTCTGCCTTGTGTAGAGTAGGATGTCAATTAATGGTCACTGGTTTTATTACTTGCAAAGCTTCTACTGGAACATGTGTGTCTAAAGACTAAGTCATGTTTGGCATAATAAAGTGAAAGGTCTCTTTGTCTAGTGTTTACAATGTTAGGCTGACTTTCTGCAGAGTTTTATTGTAGTTTACGAGTGTTGTGTTAACTGTAAAATATCGAAAATTAAATGTATAACATTGAAAAATATTGAGGAACACTGACTTCTGATGACTAGTTCTACAATGAGTTATTGTTCAAATTCATTTCGAGTGGTTACAACTCATCATTTTCTGTAAAACTTTTGTTAAAATGTCAATCAAGTTAAGGAAATCATGATGTGATGTTGCACTATATGATTGAATGCCAGTGTATTAGATAGATTAGGCAGATTGCTTTTGCTATTGAGACTTTCATGGGCCACTGGTGTAGATCATACTTTTAGCTGCCTGCATATAGTAATTGGTTCAGATTTGAACGACAATAAACTTTATGAGAGAGAATTATTTGCACTATGCTTTCTCTTGGTGTTACTTTCACAGCCAATTTCTGACGCCACCTGTTTGAAAATACTCTGAAAACAGGTGATTTTGTTTTGTTTCCTGTTATATTACTCTTACTAGTTGATATGCATTGAGACGCTGATCAAAATAGAACAAAGCACCAGGTCCTGTGTCAAACAAACAAACAAACATTGAAGCTCGATATGATGTTAGCGGTAGGTTTAATGGCCACCGCCCCTGTTGTTGAACTCTTATTGTAGTATACTCAAGTTTAATTAAAGTTNTCGTGTCTGACCTATTAATTTCATGTTCGATTCGTGTGGCGTCGAAAATTGACAATCATACCTAACAATATCTAATTGGTTATTTAAATTTTGTCATATCTTTTCGACTATATATTTGATTTGGTCTCAATTTTAATCAATAAANTGCATTGAGACGCTGATCAAAATAGAACAAAGCACCAGGTCCTGTGTCAAACAAACATTGAAGCTCGCTATGATGTTAGCGGTAGGTTTAATGGCCACCGCCCCTGTTGTTGAACTCTTATTGTAGTATACTCAAGTTTAATTAAAGTTGACCTTAATTGTTATCAAGTTGGNGAGTTTTGCTCGCAATTCAATTGAAAGTTAAAACTAAAGACTTAGAATAAAATTTTAGAGCTCTCAAGCTGCTGTCTAAAAAATGAAGAAACTGCTGTTGAACGAGGGCGAGTGTTTAGAATATTCATTTTTTTTTTAATATTTGAAAAACTACATCAAGCCTAATGAATTTAATTTTTTTATATTTTTTTTTCATAAGAATGGACATGGGGTTTGAGCATGAACGCACGCCTATATGAGAGTGTAATTTAGGCGTGGCCCATAGGCACTTTAGTTTAATTTGATTGAGAAGTGAGTGTGAATGCTTACGCACCTATGACGTACGAGTCGGCATATTCTGTAGGGATGGATCGTGTGGAGGCACTTTAGTCAATGCAAGTGGCAGCTCACGGTTTTGATTGTTCCGTGCACAAGAATCATAGGCGTTACAAAAAGTGGGTGGAGATCAGCGGATTGGGCCGAGTAACTTTTTGCCTTTGAACAGGGACAGTAAACTATGATATAAGTTCCACTTTTAATTATTTATTTTATAAATAAATAAACTTAATACGAAATGAATTAAAAAAAATTAAACTATATATATATGAGATGATTTATTTATATACTAAAGATAACTCGTACTTAAAGACATAATATAATAATAATAGTTTTGAAAAAATGTTAGTAGCCGTTGAATGCCTATTTAACTTATTGAATTCTATGTCGTTTTATATTATAGATTATAAATATTTTTTGTATATAATTTATATAATATACTAATTGAATATGACATAATTTTTTAAATATTAATTAATAAAAGAATCAATTATATGTGAATTACTTTTCGACATGAACACAATCCGTACAACTTGGGCTCGACTTATATTTTAAACAAACTTGTTAGACTTGATTTGTTCTGACCTCGACTAGAGCTCATATTTTTTTAAACATAAGTCAAACTTGAACACATTTTTTAAACTTACTTTGAAACATGAGCTTATTAGGTTTGGATTCAAACTCGTTTTTTTCACTTGTTTATCAAAACCCAAAAAAAATTCGCTTCACTTAGTACCAACGATTAAAATTTTATTTTGAAATAGCTAAAATATTTTTGTTTTTAAGGAGATTAAGACGAAACAGTGATTGAATTAAAAATTTCAATGATTCAGAGTGTTTCAAAATATTTTGATATATTTCGAAATGTTTCAACTAATATTTCATAATATTTTAATATATTTTATTCAATAATTGAGAATGATTTGAAAAAAATAAAAATTCAACATTTTTATCTATTTACCATTATGTTTCTGAAACTTATCTGAAATATATCTGAAATGTTTTCCATTAAAACAATATGTGAAAATAAAATTTTGATTATTAGTCAACACAATTAACTACCAAAATGCACAAATAAAAAATAGGCATAACCGGAGGCAAACATTTATGAGAAAATATTTGATATAATCGTGATATTATATTAATATTAATAATTTAATATCACTAATTAATAATAAAATAATAAAATAGGTAAAAAAAACTCTACTTTAATAGTTATTAATTTTCGTGGAAAAAAAAGTGAATAGTAATCTGTTTACTGCGTGATAATGTTGATATTAGTATTTTTCAACATTTAGGCGTGTTTCCGTGTAAAAATCAAAATTCATATACGCTTCCCGCCATGAGAATTTAGGGCTCACCAACCCCGCACCTCTGTTCCTCTGGTACTTCCCTAGTTTCAACATACATTCGAGATTTGTTTCTGTTACTCTCTCTCATCAATTCGACGAATTGCATCTCTCCCTAGTCACCAGAGACAAAAGGAACAAACCCTTGATACTCAAGTTAAAATTAATGGCCGGCAATTCTGATCCTCATGGCTCGGCATTTTCAGCAGCCGAGGTTTGTTCTTCTCCTCTCTCTCTCTCTCTATATGTGTGTGTGTGTGTGTGTGTGTGTATTTCTTTATCACCCCTTACATATATATGGCGTAGTATATGTATATGTAGCTTCGCTGTAATTACTGGATATGTCAGTTCATGAAAATTTCACTATAATTCTTTCGTTTTTTTTTCGAACAATGGATGATACATTGATTGCTCAGATGGAGTTCCTTGCCGAGGATGAATTGGTGGAGATTGTCCCAAATATGAGAATGGATCCTATCAATTTAATCTGTGTATGCTTCTCCATTCGTAGTCCCCCTTACTCTCTCTCTTTATATATATATATATCTGTTTTTGAGTGCAAGGGTTATGTTGACACGTGAATTGAATCTTCTGAATTTGACAGGGGGATTTTGGTCCTTTCCGTCCACAAATAGCTACCCAAGTACCTCTGTGGCTGGCGGTGGCTTTGAAGAAGAGAGGAAAATGCACGATTCGGCCTCCGGAGTGGATGTCTGTGGGTGAGTTAACTTGTAGTATTTACGATTGGAGATTTCTATCATTCTGTTTACCTAGAAGTTTTTTGGGGGTTTTAACTGAGGTTCACATGCTATATATCTAATAAAACTCTGAATATGGAAGCCCTAGAAATTCTGTCAGTCTCTATCACTTCTCCTATGTGGAATGATGATAAAAGTTCCTCAAATTCTTAATATTCCAGAAGGCTAGTTTGTTCTTTGCCAATTTTTAACCTTCAGATGTTAATTACTTTGGCATTACTTGTAGTTTTTCTCTTGTCACGACTATATCATTTTTATTGCTTAAATAAGGAGCTTTCTTTTCCCAAAGTTTATTGCTTGATTTGTTATTTTGATGTCCTAGCCTCCGCATGCAAAACTGTATCCAAAGGTGTGTCCAGTTGTCGAATGAAAAGGACTGTGTCTTGAATTGTGCTTGGGCCATGTATGAGTGCAGTATTGGACTTAATTAATTTCAGCGATTGAAGTAATCATATTAAACCAGAAAATTGTTTAATACATGTCCTAAGGTTTAATCTTGAACAAAAATAAAATATTAACATAACACTTCATTTGGACAACAAAAAATAGAAAATGAGGTAATGAAATTAAGTTTGTTTCATTCTCCCTATGTTTCATGTTCCCTTTAAATCTGGGGATGGATTTTGAAAATATGGTTCTGGTAAAGTTTTTTAGTTTTCTTATTGGTTTCTGCTGTGTGGACAGACAAGCTAACTCAGGTTTTGGAAGCAGAGCGGGACACTGGAAGAGTTTTTCAACCACTACCATTCCATTATGTAGAAATCTCAAGGCTTCTTTTTGACCAGTAAGTAGTTTCACCCGTTCTCCATTTTTGCTTTACCTTCTAAGTATATTGTTGACAAAATTTTGTTGATGTAGTGCTCGTGACGACATTCCTGACATATATATGGTGAGTTAGACAACGCTTTTAGCCTTATTTCTTGATGCATTTGGATTTTTGCAAGGGATTTCATGCAAAATATATCTGATAGGTGAAGTCCCTTATTGAGGACATCAAAGATGTAAGGTTTCACAAAATTGGGACTGGCTTGGAGACCATATCTGGAAGGACAAACGCAGTGAAGGTATCCTTCTTATTTCCCTTATGATTGCATTTCTCGTCTTTCTCATGAAACAAATTCTATTTGCCATTTGAACAGATTCTAGAATTCTAAAAACTGGGGTGTCAGGAGAAGCTTGTTTTGGCCATATTCATTTGAATTGGCATATCTTCTATTTAACTGTGCAAATAAATTGAACTATGTCTTTTATTATTCGAAGAAATGTTGCGTGATTAAACTTGAACCCATGATACTTTTAACATAAAATATTTTCTAACTAGGGCTCGTAAAAACTGTGTTTTTGTTTTGCATGATCACATACTCTATGCTTTGTGGGGGGGGGGGGGTGTTAAATTTTTACATCTCTGAGAAATTTATGTATTTTTTTTGGTGCATAGCAACCACTAGTTTAATATGCTGCCTTGACCTAGTGTTACTTATGAAAATTAGAGTCAATAACAAGACAATTTGCCGCTTTTGCGTTTATAGGTCTTTAATCTTGAGTTTATGATTGCAGCTTTCAAATCTGTCAGCAATGGAAGTAAATATAGTACGCCCATTTCTTGCCGGTGCTCTACAGACATTTTATAAGCTTCATAATCCAGAGATGGTTCCAGAATCAGAAAGAAGGGGCAGTAGACGACCCCAAGGAGCAGACCGTGGGGCAAGAGTAAGTTCTTTGCAATTTATGTTGAATATTATATGGCTATGAGGTGTTGAAAGTACAAAAGTGAGCAATGTTGTTCTCCTAATGCCATCTTGGTGACCAAATTTGCCCTTAGACTAGGTAAATCATCCGCAAAGTGTAGTTCTTTTCTTTTTTCTTTTTGGACCAGTGGCATCAGGCATGAGCTACGTAATATCTATGCTCCACCCATACCGACCTCTCCCCACCATGTGGGAATCAAACCATGTTCCTTCAAAAAGGAAGGTGCAGGAGATACCACTTCAACTAGCAAAGCTTGTATTGTTTTTTTGGGTGGAAGAAATGTACTTTTTTTTGGAAGATGGTTTTGTCATCTTAACCAATTTTCTTTTGGTTTTCCAGCGGACATTGAAACCTAGATAGCCACATTCACTCTGCGATGATGATAGATTATCATCTTTTAAGATCACTTCTACATTTGTGCTAGAGGTAGCGATTTCAGCGTGCTAGCAAGGAAGGTACTGCTACTTATTGTTTTCTTTTTCGAACGGAGCTTTACAGTGGATCTTTAAAATAACCAACCATCACATATTGATGTTGTATTTACATGTATTTTTCTTTCTAAAAAAATCATCTGGAGGTTATAGTACAAACACATTGGATGGAGTGGAATACGTCTTTGTTCATCCAAAAACAAGTTTATGAGAATTCTACTTGATTCTAGTACAACTTTGTGTCCATGTATTATCTTCTTAGCTCTCTTTTCAATCGATACATGTGAATTACTGTGATTTAACTGTTGTTTCATTCCAGATATCAGTGGGTCCAAGGACATTGGCAATTTTGTACAAAAATTACTCTCTTTCTCTGCGTGTGTCTATTTATACTTATATGACTAACTCAGTACTGAGTAGAGAGTAACATTGGTCAAAACTAGTAGCTTACATGCATGTTTCAAAATCTCCAAAAAAAAAAGAAAAAAGAAAATGAAAAGGAAAAAGGAAGATACATTGCAATTACAAAATTAGGAGCATGTCAATGAGACAAGTTCGGCACCTACATTGTCTCTGATATGTGAGATATCGTATTATTTGAATTTTTGTTTAAAACACTCTTCAATTGATTGGCCAAGTGACTTGGCAAGTTTAAGAAATTTAGTGTCAGGGAATAATCCTGCCCATGGGATTTCCAAAGTAAACCATTTCAGCAGAGATGGATTCTTATTTCAGTAGTTGAGATTAAAACTAGTCAGTAAGTCATCTACTGGCCTATGAAATTTGATAGATTGGACAAGGTTTTGTTGAGTTGCATTTATGCTAGACTGGACAAAGGGGGATCATTTAGGAGTGGTCTAGCATGCAGAAGCTACTTTGACTCTCAGCTGGATGTAGGGGTATAATTTGGGCGGGCCAACTCGAATTCAACCAAAGCCCAACCCAAAAAAAAAAGGGTTTGGGTTAGAATTTTTAATACTCGGGTTGAGCTTGGGCAAAAAATTTTTAACCCGAATTGAATTTGGTCAAGCCTCGGGTGGAGGCCTCAGGTTGTCGGGTTCAACCCGAATATACATAAATATATAAATATATTTAACTAGCGTTAGTACTTATTTTCACTTTTTAGAGTTCAGACTTTTACTTCACTTTATGCCTTCACCCCTACACCTTTATCACCCTCAGATACCTCTCACTTGTCACTTCTCTCTCTCTCAGCCTCCCTCCTCCAATTGTCACTCGTCTTAGTTGTCTTAGACTCTCAGCCTCCTTCTCTCACTCGTCATTTCTACCTCTCTCACTCCCTCTTTCACTCCCTCTCTTCATCCGTTCTTCGCCCTTCATCTTAGATCACTTGAAAAAATTAGATTTACACTTGAAAAAAATTAGATTTACACTTGAAAAAATCAAATCTACACTTCAAAAAATCAACTTGAATAAAGTAACTTAAGTCCAACCCAATTTTTAACCCAAAATTAGCCCGAATTAAGTAACTCGAATTCAACCTAAGCTCGCCCGGATTAAACTTGGGCAATATTTGGGTTGAGGTAAGGTTAGGGTTAAAGATTATATACCAAAGGTTGGATTAGGGTTGACCTCTCAACTCTTCCAACCCGCCCGAGTTGCATCCCTAGACTAATGGTATACAAATGAGCCAATCTGAAAAATAGTTGGTTCTCATTCTGGCTCACCAATAAATACATAATCAGCTGACTGAGAATTGTTTTCCTATGACAAGGGTAGACTGCAATTATGATGGAGATTGATTTCCCTAACTTTCTTGTATACCAGTCCCATTTTGGAAATTGCACATTTTCCACATGAAGGTCTGAGAAATGATTTCAGTTTTCAGCCAGTAAGAATGTATTTGTTCTGCGGCTTCTGCCTTGTGTAGAGTAGGATGTCAATTAATGGTCACTGGTTTTATTACTTGCAAAGCTTCTACTGGAACATGTGTGTCTAAAGACTAAGTCATGTTTGGCATAATAAAGTGAAAGGTCTCTTTGTCTAGTGTTTACAATGTTAGGCTGACTTTCTGCAGAGTTTTATTGTAGTTTACGAGTGTTGTGTTAACTGTAAAATATCGAAAATTAAATGTATAACATTGAAAAATATTGAGGAACACTGACTTCTGATGACTAGTTCTACAATGAGTTATTGTTCAAATTCATTTCGAGTGGTTACAACTCATCATTTTCTGTAAAACTTTTGTTAAAATGTCAATCAAGTTAAGGAAATCATGATGTGATGTTGCACTATATGATTGAATGCCAGTGTATTAGATAGATTAGGCAGATTGCTTTTGCTATTGAGACTTTCATGGGCCACTGGTGTAGATCATACTTTTAGCTGCCTGCATATAGTAATTGGTTCAGATTTGAACGACAATAAACTTTATGAGAGAGAATTATTTGCACTATGCTTTCTCTTGGTGTTACTTTCACAGCCAATTTCTGACGCCACCTGTTTGAAAATACTCTGAAAACAGGTGATTTTGTTTTGTTTCCTGTTATATTACTCTTACTAGTTGATATGCATTGAGACGCTGATCAAAATAGAACAAAGCACCAGGTCCTGNCAAATGAGCCAATCTGAAAAATAGTTGGTTCTCATTCTGGCTCACCAATAAATACATAATCAGCTGACTGAGAATTGTTTTCCTATGACAAGGGTAGACTGCAATTATGATGGAGATTGATTTCCCTAACTTTCTTGTATACCAGTCCCATTTTGGAAATTGCACATTTTCCACATGAAGGTCTGAGAAATGATTTCAGTTTTCAGCCAGTAAGAATGTATTTGTTCTGCGGCTTCTGCCTTGTGTAGAGTAGGATGTCAATTAATGGTCACTGGTTTTATTACTTGCAAAGCTTCTACTGGAACATGTGTGTCTAAAGACTAAGTCATGTTTGGCATAATAAAGTGAAAGGTCTCTTTGTCTAGTGTTTACAATGTTAGGCTGACTTTCTGCAGAGTTTTATTGTAGTTTACGAGTGTTGTGTTAACTGTAAAATATCGAAAATTAAATGTATAACATTGAAAAATATTGAGGAACACTGACTTCTGATGACTAGTTCTACAATGAGTTATTGTTCAAATTCATTTCGAGTGGTTACAACTCATCATTTTCTGTAAAACTTTTGTTAAAATGTCAATCAAGTTAAGGCAATCATGATGTGATGTTGCACTATATGATTGAATGCCAGTGTATTAGATAGATTAGGCAGATTGCTTTTGCTATTGAGACTTTCATGGGCCACTGGTGTAGATCATACTTTTAGCTGCCTGCATATAGTAATTGGTTCAGATTTGAACGACAATAAACTTTATGAGAGAGAATTATTTGCACTATGCTTTCTCTTGGTGTTACTTTCACAGCCAATTTCTGACGCCACCTGTTTGAAAATACTCTGAAAACAGGTGATTTTGTTTTGTTTCCTGTTATATTACTCTTACTAGTTGATATGCATTGAGACGCTGATCAAAATAGAACAAAGCACCAGGTCCTGTGTCAAACAAACATTGAAGCTCGCTATGATGTTAGCGGTAGGTTTAATGGCCACCGCCCCTGTTGTTGAACTCTTATTGTAGTATACTCAAGTTTAATTAAAGTTGACCTTAATTGTTATCAAGTTGGCGGTGATCAGCCAACTAGTTGTTCAATTTTTTTATATTAAGGAACAATTTTTTTTAAATGCTGTGCTGTTTTGAAATTATTAGATTCCACTTTCAGGGTCTACCTTTTTCAATGATTAGATTCCAACTCGTCTGCTTTTTTTAATTAATTATTTGTGTCTTTTTTTTTTGTGGGGGGTGTGTGTGGAGTTTCTTGCTCTCATCCCTTGAATCTTGGTGTGTTTTGAAAGCTGGGAACCATGTGGTGCTGTCCAGTGTGGTCCCATTGGCTTTCGCAGGGATGAAATGGTTTCAACATTATAGCTTACGAACTCCGTTTCTGACATATACATTGTCGTTTTCAATTGCGGTTCAAATTAAAAATTTTAGAGATTAAAATGACACAATTTCAAAGAATGAAGATCAGAATGAGACGGAGTATCTTTTGTATATAATATATGTTGATGTACTTGTTTTTGCAGATAGCTTTGTATATATGTTATATACATTTATTGTGTTCATAATTAAATTGGGTTGTAAGTTATTTTTATGCACAATTTTATATTTTGTATTTTCTCTTTTATTTTTTTACCATTATTCTACTAAACAAATAGACTCGTCAAAAGTAAATTTTCTTTTGTATTTTGTTTTAAGGAGCATTGTCATCAACATTTGATGATCTACGAACTCAAAACGAGAGGTGGGTGCTTGAACTGAAGTTCAAGGCTTACGAGTAGTGGTGAGTGAATGGATAGTGTAGAAGATATCGATTTGTGGTTGAGCTTGATGGCTCTGTAAGATGCTACAGTAATCGTAGAATAGGTAAAAGAGTTAGGAAACAGGTAAGAACACATATATTATAGTGATTCATCAATTGAAAAGTTTAATTAATCTATTCTAATGTTCTGTTTGATAGGAAATATGAAAAATAAGAGTTGTGAAAAAAATAAAGAGAATAGACTTTCCATCCATGAAGGATGAAATTACTCTTTCCCTCTGTTTTGTTTGGTACGAAAGATGGAAAATTGAAGGAATAAATTTTTCATTGTTTGGTATTGAAAGAAAAATAAAAGGAAAAAAAACCAATAGAAGTTCAATTTACCATAATACGCTCACAATGAAAATAACCATTGTACCATTTTTATATAAATATAATTTTTTTACTATATGAATCAATTTTATTAATCTTAAAAGATTCAAGATTCTTTTATTTTGTAAAAATAATAAAATGGATCTATATCCAAAAATAATACAGTAACAAATACAACAATATATTTTTGTGATTCATATATTCATTTTTTAATAATAGAATGTTTTTGTTAAATACTAAACATTTGGTTGATTTTGCTTGATCAAATTTCTAGTTATAATTGTAGTTATACCTTATGGTGATCGACAAAATATGTATGAACTGGGAATGAAATACATCAATAAAAGGTAAAAATGTCAACTTAAAAAATTGTAGTCTTGCCTTCACTTTTTCCCTCCATTTTCTGTTCAAATTTGGATTGAAAATATTTGGTGGACTGGAAGGATAGAGATCCTCTCCCATTTTCCACTCCCTCGTACTTTCTTTTGATACTAAACAATAGAAACCTTTTATTTCCCTTCCATTTTCCCTCTCTCACTTTCCTTCCACCCAATTTTTCACTATACCAAACACACTATAAGAGAGTCTCTTGTTCTTTGGGGGTTTTTATTGCTTGGAGAATNGTGTTGAAAGTACAAAAGTGAGCAATGTTGTTCTCTTAATGCCATCTTGGTGACCAAATTTGCCCTTAGACTAGGTAAATCATCCGCAAAGTGTAGTTCTTTTCTTTTTTCTTTTTGGACCAGTGGCATCAGGCATGAGCTACGTAATATCTATGCTCCACCCATACCGACCTCTCCCCACCATGTGGGAATCAAACCATGTTCCTTCAAAAAGGAAGGTGCAGGAGATACCACTTCAACTAGCAAAGCTTGTATTGTTTTTTTGGGTGGAAGAAATGTACTTTTTTTTGGAAGATGGTTTTGTCATCTTAACCAATTTTCTTTTGGTTTTCCAGCGGACATTGAAACCTAGATAGCCACATTCACTCTGCGATGATGATAGATTATCATCTTTTAAGATCACTTCTACATTTGTGCTAGAGGTAGCGATTTCAGCGTGCTAGCAAGGAAGGTACTGCTACTTATTGTTTTCTTTTTCGAACGGAGCTTTACAGTGGATCTTTAAAATAACCAACCATCACATATTGATGTTGTATTTACATGTATTTTTCTTTCTAAAAAAATCATCTGGAGGTTATAGTACAAACACATTGGATGGAGTGGAATACGTCTTTGTTCATCCAAAAACAAGTTTATGAGAATTCTACTTGATTCTAGTACAACTTTGTGTCCATGTATTATCTTCTTAGCTCTCTTTTCAATCGATACATGTGAATTACTGTGATTTAACTGTTGTTTCATTCCAGATATCAGTGGGTCCAAGGACATTGGCAATTTTGTACAAAAATTACTCTCTTTCTCTGCGTGTGTCTATTTATACTTATATGACTAACTCAGTACTGAGTAGAGAGTAACATTGGTCAAAACTAGTAGCTTACATGCATGTTTCAAAATCTCCAAAAAAAAAAGAAAAAAGAAAATGAAAAAGAAAAAGGAAGATACATTGCAATTACAAAATTAGGAGCATGTCAATGAGACAAGTTCGGCACCTACATTGTCTCTGATATGTGAGATATCGTATTATTTGAATTTTTGTTTAAAACACTCTTCAATTGATTGGCCAAGTGACTTGGCAAGTTTAAGAAATTTAGTGTCAGGGAATAATCCTGCCCATGGGATTTCCAAAGTAAACCATTTCAGCAGAGATGGATTCTTATTTCAGTAGTTGAGATTAAAACTAGTCAGTAAGTCATCTACTGGCCTATGAAATTTGATAGATTGGACAAGGTTTTGTTGAGTTGCATTTATGCTAGACTGGACAAAGGGGGATCATTTAGGAGTGGTCTAGCATGCAGAAGCTACTTTGACTCTCAGCTGGATGTAGGGGTATAATTTGGGCGGGCCAACTCGAATTCAACCAAAGCCCAACCCAAAAAAAAAAGGGTTTGGGTTAGAATTTTTAATACTCGGGTTGAGCTTGGGCAAAAAATTTTTAACCCGAATTGAATTTGGTCAAGCCTCGGGTGGAGGCCTCAGGTTGTCGGGTTCAACCCGAATATACATAAATATATAAATATATTTAACTAGCGTTAGTACTTATTTTCACTTTTTAGAGTTCAGACTTTTACTTCACTTTATGCCTTCACCCCTACACCTTTATCACCCTCAGATACCTCTCACTTGTCACTTCTCTCTCTCTCAGCCTCCCTCCTCCAATTGTCACTCGTCTTAGTTGTCTTAGACTCTCAGCCTCCTTCTCTCACTCGTCATTTCTACCTCTCTCACTCCCTCTTTCACTCCCTCTCTTCATCCGTTCTTCGCCCTTCATCTTAGATCACTTGAAAAAATTAGATTTACACTTGAAAAAAATTAGATTTACACTTGAAAAAATCAAATCTACACTTCAAAAAATCAACTTGAATAAAGTAACTTAAGTCCAACCCAATTTTTAACCCAAAATTAGCCCGAATTAAGTAACTCGAATTCAACCTAAGCTCGCCCGGATTAAACTTGGGCAATATTTGGGTTGAGGTAAGGTTAGGGTTAAAGATTATATACCAAAGGTTGGATTAGGGTTGACCTCTCAACTCTTCCAACCCGCCCGAGTTGCATCCCTAGACTAATGGTATACNAAGGGTATCGACTTTTAGAAAAACCCTTGCTCTTGCTTTTTCTTTTCTTTGCGGCGGCTGTGCCTTTTTTTTTCTTTTGGTGTGTGGCAGCTGGAAGAAAGAAAAAGGCAGGAGGTGCCCATTCTGGTTTGGGGGTAGAAGCAGTTCACGAGAAAAATTCCGATGGCCAGTATTTTATTCTTTTTTGTTTTTGAGAGATTTTTATTGTTCATTAATTTTATAAATAATTAAATTCTCAGGTAAAACGAGAGATGAACTTACACAATAGATGATATTTTATTTATTTTTAATTTATACAATTAATTTTTAATTAGTTAAAATCTTATGTTTTATCATTCTTAATTTATTGTTGATATTTTCTTATCCGAATAATCATAGAATTTATTCTGTTTATGGATTCACTCATGCTTTTTCTATTGGATGAATTAGTTCTTTAATTATGTTTGGATTAATTTATTTATCCATATTGATTTAATTTTTTGCTGCAATATTGCTTTTTAAGTACTTCCTCTGTTCCTAAATATATGTCGTTTAAGGTTTTTGCACAGAGATTAAAGAAACTATTAAATAGTCCTAATATAAGTTAAAAATAATTACACAAGACTAAAATACCTTGTCGCCGCGGCCACCACCACCCATTACGCACACGCAACTTTAACCACCATTACCGTTTCTCATTGACACTCGCCCACAAACAACCATGAGCACAATCTCCACCATGGATGAACCATGGAAGCACCGTTATGTNAGAATGTTTTTGTTAAATACTAAACATTTGGTTGATTTTGCTTGATCAAATTTCTAGCTATAATTGTAGTTATACCTTATGGTGATCGACAAAATATGTATGAACTGGGAATGAAATACATCCAATAAATAAAAGGTAAAAATGTCAACTTAAAAAATTGTAGTCTTGCCTTCACTTTTTCCCTCCATTTTCTGTTCAAATTTGGATTGAAAATATTTGGTGGACTAGAAGGATAGAGATCCCCTCCCATTTTCCACTCCCTCATACTTTCTTTTGATACTAAACAATGGAAACCTTTTATTTCCCTTCCATTTTCCCTCTCTCACTTTCCTTCCACCCAATTTTTCGCTATACCAAACACACTATAAGAGAGTCTCTTGTTCTTTGGGGGTTTTTATTGCTTGGAATAAGATAGAGAGACAATAACAGAGATTACAAGTGGTTATTTATATAAGGATATGCCTATTGTATAATTTTATTGAGGAAATATTTTGCTGTAAAATACTTTATTCACTATGTGTGAAGTGGTCTTCTAAAATATGCTAAAGTGGCATTGTAGCTCGTCTTCAAACTTAGATACATTGTAGTCATTTATATCTGTGAAAGATCATATGTTGAGATGGCATTGTGAAGTCGTTTTTGTTTAGGATGACCTCTTGTACGAGGTCATACTTGGACAATCTAGACATTTCTTCTTGAGGCAAAACATGCAACTGAAAGCCGGGAGATAGATCTTGTCTATTACCTCTTTTCATACGTTATTCTTCTATTTATTCCTGGTATTAATCTTAATATCATCAACATTCATTATTTCAGGACTAAAAAAGTGTACAATTTAGCCAAGTGAGTCATCTTGACAACATGAGAACTGATAGAATCCAAAATAACATAATTCAAATTTGATTGACTCCTTTATTCCCACCTTCCTGTAATTCCATTGTTCTTAAATTCATCAATAACAACCACCCTTCTCTCTCTCTCTCACACATGTGCTAATGATTTATTTAAAGAGTTGATTTGGTAAACTAGAACGATGGTGACACCTCATTAATTTAACAACGAGGGGAAATATATTCAGAGATTTGGAACTAAATGTGACAGCACTGCAGGAGTGGTGGTCTTGCTACTAGACAGCACATGCCGACATAAATATTTGGTATAACGGTGGTATTATCGACCTATACAGTCATAATAAGTAAATTATGTGCGAGTAAATTGACATAAAATTATATACAAAAAAAAAAAATATATATATATATATATATATATATATATTAAATAAAATATTGAGGTTCAATTTATTTATTTAGTAGTGTTTCTTTTAATATTTACTCGTATACNTAACATTGGTCAAAACTAGTAGCTTACATGCATGTTTCAAAATCTCCAAAAAAAAAAAAAAGAAAAAAGAAAATGAAAAAGAAAAAGGAAAAAGGAAGATACATTGCAATTACAAAATTAGGAGCATGTCAATGAGACGNTTTTTTGAGAAGATAAAATTCGATACAAATTTATCGAGTTTTTCTTTTCACGTCTTGAGTCAGGCATTATGATAAATGGCGTGATTGATTGTTTATTTCGTTTTGCTACTAATTGTAATGACTTGATGAGTGCACGAAAGTGCATTCTAAATACCTTATTATTAGATTAAAATGCTAAAATGTGAATATAAATAATTAGATATAATTTATATTATTATATTTAATATCTATTTACACTGAGATATATTTGAACATGATTTTATAATATTTTAAATCTTAAATATTGTATTATTAGTTGATGAAATATAATTTACAATTGGGCTTGACACTTTACATTTTTCGGACTTTATTGTTAGGTTTTTATATTTATTTTTTTTAATTTTATGGCAGCCCACGAGTAAAAAGGNATTTAGGAGTGGTCTAGCATGCAGAAGCTACTTTGACTCTCAGCTGGATGTAGGGGTGTAATTTGGGCGGGTCAACCCGAATTCAACCAAAGCCCAACCCAAAAAAAAAAAGGGCTTGGGTTAGAATTTTTAATACTCGGGTTGAGCANTACAATTGGGCTTGACACTCTACATTTTTCGGACTTCATTGTTAGGTTTTTATATTTATTTTTTTTTATTTTTATGGCAGCCCATGAGTAAAAAGACTAAAACTGATGCTGCTGTCACGAGGGCCCGGTACTCATAGTTTTTATTGGACTTTATCTTTCTTAAATTACACAAGATTTGGATTTTAGGGTCTGAAATAAAAAAATTTGAGCTTTAGAAGCTGAAATAGAAAAGCTAAAAAAAGAGGGAGAGGAAAAGAAATTTTTCAAAAAGGGTATCGACTTTTAGAAAAACCCTTGCTCTTGCTTTTTCTTTTCTTTGCGGCTGCTGTGCCTTTTCTTTTCTTTTGGTGTGTGGCAGCTGGAAGAAAGAAAAAGGCAGGAGGTGCCTATTCTGGTTTGGGGGTAGAAGCAGTTCACGAGAAAAATTCCGATGGCCAGTATTTTATTCTTTTTTTTTTTTGAGAGATTTTTATTGTTCATTAATTTTATAAATAATTAAATTCTCAGGTAAAGCGAGGGATGAACTTACACAATAGATGATATTTTATTTATTTTTAATTTATACAATTAATTTTTAATTAGTTAAAATCTTTTGTTTTATCTTTCTTNTGTCGGGTTCAACCCGAATATACATAAATATATAAATATATTTAACTAGCGTTAGTATTTATTTTTACTTTTTAGAGTTCAGACTTTTACTTCACTTTATGCCTTCACCCCTACACCTTCATCACCCTCAGATACCTCTCACTTGTCACTTCTCTCTCTCTCAGCCTTCCTCCTCCAATTGTCACTCGTTTCAGTTGTCTTAGACTCTCAGCCTACTTCTTTCACTCGTCATTTCTCCTTCTCTCACTCCCTCTTTCACTCCCTCTCTTCATATGTTCTTCGCCCTTCATCTCAGATCACTTGAAAAAATTAGATTTACACTTGAAAAAATCAAATTTACACTTCAAAAAATCAACTTGAATAAAATAACTTAAGTTCAACCTAATTTTTAACTCAAAATTAGCCCGAATTAAGTAACCCGAATTCAACCTAAGCTCGCCTGGATTAAACTTGGGCAGTATTTGGGTTGAAGTAAGGTTAGGGTTAAAGATTATATACCAAAGGTTGGACTAGGGTTGACCTCTCAACTCTTCCAACCCGCCCGAGTTGTATCCCTAGACTAATGGTATACANTATTGTTGATATTTTCTTCTCCGAATAATCATAGAATTTATTCTGTTTATGGATTCACTCATGCTTTTTCTATTGAATGAATTAGTTCTTTAATTATGTTTGGATCAATTTATTTATCTATATTGATTTAATTTTTTGCTGCAATATTACTTTTTAAGTACTCCCTCCGTTCCTAAATATATGTCGTTTAAAGTTTTTGCACAGAGATTAAAGAAGTTATTAAATAGCCCTAATATGAGTTAAAAATAATTGCACAAGACTAAAATACCTTTATTCAATACGTTCTGGGAAGGAAAAAAATATGAAAGACACTTAACTTCCACAAAATCTATTACATTGAAAAGTTAAGGGTAAATTTGGAAGAAAAAATATTAATTATGTTTTGGTTTCATTAAACGACAGACATTATGAAATAAAAAAAATTATATAAAACGACAGATATTTAAGAACAGAAAGAGTATATTGTCGTCGTTGAATTTTCTTAATAGTAACAATAATTTATGTATTTTCAAAGTGGTGAATAATTTTTCAAAGGGTCACATGTGATTTAATCTTGGTTTATAAATCTATATCTACCGGTTGAGAAATTTGGGAATTGAATTCTCAATTTAGTTATTTACTGCATTAAAAATAATTAAAATACTAGATTTGTGCAAGTGGTTCTCGAATCTTTACTGTTTGTCAAATTTGAGTACTTTTTTCGTTAGTCACTTTGTTTTACTTTAATTTGCATTTAAAATTAATCTTTATTCTTCAGTAATCATTTAATATTTTT
Organism: Ilex paraguariensis; assembly: GCA_963454935.2. NCBI lineage: Eukaryota > Viridiplantae > Streptophyta > Magnoliopsida > Aquifoliales > Aquifoliaceae > Ilex > Ilex paraguariensis. The sequence goes on along the minus strand of CAUOFW020000725.1, from coordinate 150,757 downwards.
CTTTAATTTCTTTGTTTATTTTATTATTATTTTAATTTATCTTTATGTGAAATTGACATCTTAAAATTATGTTAGAATTACCACATTATTCTTTATGCGTAATAATGACCATATCTCATGGGCGGAGGAATACCCTAATTTCCTTGATCCTCTCTTTCAATCATAAAGTATTACCGTTTTATATATAAAAAAATTGTTTGAATTAATTGGGATCATGACGTCATCAATAACGTGGCGTGTGTGATCCAACAATTACTCCTTTAACTATACAAAGAGTATTTTTTTTAATCAAATGGAGAATATTTTTTATTTAAAAATATAAAATATAATTAAAAATTAGATAAATTACATCAAGACCCCTTGAGGTTTGTCACTAATACAAACGGACCTCCTCAAGTGTAAAATATAACACTGCCACCCCCTAAAGTTTGATATGCTATAACATATAGCCCCCTGGTGTTAAAGTCCCTCCAAAATGTCGTTAAATCTCAATAAAGTCAGCATATTCTTATAACAAAATCTCTAAATTACCCTAGAAATATCCAACATTAATATCTACAAAATCCAAAAGTTGAGTTTGCAGCAAAAATCTCACGAAGTGTTGCTATGATTTCCTTCATCGTCTCTCTCTCTCTCTACCAGCAACACTCTCATCTAAGCCCCCTGTCTATCCTTTTGCCCCCCTACGCTCCTCCACCTCCACCACCCATTTGTCGCCGCGGCCACCACCACCCATTACGCACACGCAACTTTAACCACCATTACCGTTTCTCATAGACACTCGCCCACAAACAACCATGAGCACAATCTCCACCATGGATGAACCATGGAAGCACCGTTATGCGCCCCACCTACTACCACCATCACATGACAAGAATCTACCACTCACCACCATCAGTACACCTTTGCCTAATTCCTTAAGACCACCTCAATCACACCCACTAATTCCTCATCCACATCTCTAATTTATCTTAATGAGGTTCATCCATAAAAATGTCATTGAAGTTTTCTCCGTTCAGTTGGCTTGGCTGCAATTTTGTCTCTCCCTCCAACAATTGACAGAATTGTGGCCCTTAGGTTTAGGGGCTATAGCAAGGTAGAGGTTTGCTGGGGAAGGGTCGCGGTGAAGAGTTTAAGAGATAAAGGCTTTGCGATGGTGGGTGGGCAGAAAAAGGTCAGCGACGCTTTGGATGATGAGGGGGTAACGGGTGGGCATGGGTGCTTTGCGACTTTTGTTTGTATGTGTATGAGAGAGAGAGAGAGGGCTAAGCAGATTTGCAGCGAGTGGGGGCGAAGGGAGACAGTTAGCAGTTTTGTAGGGTTTTGGATTGTTGATTGGTTAGTAGCAAACAATGGGACAAAGGGCGATAGTGGTGGTTTTGGGTGGTTGATTGGTTGCAACCAGTGGGAGCGAATGGTGGTTTTGGGTGATTGATTGGTCGCGATCGGTGGTGGTGATTAGATTTGAATAAAAGTGTTGCAGAGGGAAAAAAGAGAATAAGAGATTTATTGGGTTGATGGGTTTGGATTATTAGTTATGGGTAAGTTTTTTTTTTTTAATATTTTTTATCAAAGGGTAGAATAGATATTTTGCAACTTCTGTTAGGGTTGTTAACTGGCAGTTATTGACAGGGGATCTCATTGTAATTTTTTAAATGTGAAGGAGTCTGTCTGTTCAAGTAACAAACTTTAAGGGGTCCGAATATAATTTATCCTTAAAAATTTTATACGAATCTAACTTAGCCAAACAACGGTTTGGTTTTGATAATTTGATGAATTTTATTTTTGTAGTTTATATTTGAAACTATTAATAATTCGAAATTCGATTTCATTCGAGTGACTTAATTAATTAAAATTTAACAAATTATACTTAAATTTGAACTAATTTGTTTTAAATAATCACTTATTTTTTTAATATTTATATAAAAAATATATAAATAATTTGGATCTGACCATAATTAGATCGAATATAAGTATATCTAAATTCAAAATTCGTGAAATATAAGATATCAAATTTGGATTTAAATTATCAATAAAAAATATTAATTTATATCTAACTAATCGGATACAGATTCGTATTCGATTTAGATCATAATCCAATCTATTGACAGGTCTAATTTTAACATGGCTTTCTATTTTAGTAAAAAAAATCTAGTGTCAAAAGAATTTAATAAAAAAGGTGTATATTATTATTTTTTATTTAATATAGATGAAGTAAAAAATGAGTTTGACTCTCCAAATATTAAAAAACATATTGGACTCTCTTTTGTAATTTCCAAAAAATATTAATTGTATTATATTCAGATGAAAATTGAGTTCTATCCAATATTTTGATTGATTGTCAATTTAATAGTTATAATGAATTAATTCTCTAAATTAAAATTAAATAGTATTGCTCTTGACTTATATATATAAAGAAACTATTGAAAATTGATTTTGAAGAATTTAATCTTTAAAATAAGGAATTGATTAAAAATTAATATAATAACCTTCCGAAAAAAAGAATTAACGTGGTACTCAAGATGCTCTAAGGATATGCTGCTGACTTTCGACGTCACCGTCAAGGGAGGCTGGCGTACGGATGACGTCGTCCCCTTCTTTAGCCTTGGTCCCGACTCCCATTATTTATTATTTTAAAAAAAAAAAATTTTTTTTTGGGANAAGAATTAACGTGGTACTCAAGATGCTCTAAGGATATGCTGCTGACTTTCGACGTCACCGTCAAGGGAGGCTGGCGTACGGATGACGTCGTCCCCTTCTTTAGCCTTGGTCCCGACTCCCGACTCCCGACTCGCATTATTTATTATTTTAAAAAAAAAAATTTTTTTTTTGGGAGAGAGAGGGAGAGGGGTAAAGAAGACTTGAACCTTTGATCTCAAAAAGATAAAACCTTCACAAAATAAGGAGTATCATTAGACCAAAGACTCGTTGATAAATTACCATTATAAATCCCGTCATTTGAACCTTATGTTTTGAATTTTATTCGTCAAATTAATTGTTTACATTTATCAATTAATCTGAGACGTTGAAATAAATTTATGAGATAGGAGATTCAATTTTTTTTGGTTAAATCACTTATCATCAAGATTATGCTCTGTTTGGTACGATAAAAAAGTAGGAGGATGAAAAGTTGAAAAGAAAAATAAAACATCATGTTTGGTAAGAAAGGAAAGTAGAAAGGATGGAAAAGTGAATGAATTAACTTCTCTTCCAACTCNGGAGATTCAATTTTTTTTGGTTAAATCACTTATCATCAAGATTATGCTCTGTTTGGTACGATGAAAAAGTAGGAGGATGAAAAGTTGAAAAGAAAAATAAAACATTATGTTTGGTAAGAAAGGAAAGTAGAAAGGATGGAAAAGTGAATGAATTAACTTCTCTTCCAACTCACCAAAATCAATCTCTCCAAAATCGAAAGGAAAGTGAATGAAAAGTTAATTATTTGTGTTGAGATATAACTTATTTGTTTATATATCTTTTTTATATATACATATATTATGTATACATTAATTTTATATAAAAATACAATGGTAATATATAATTTAATAAAATAAAAAAATTTAAAATTTAAAATTAAAAAAAATATATTTTTTCCATCTTAACTAAAGGTGAAAATTTTCGACTCAACACGATGACACGACTTGAATTCGATATGAAAATAAACATGTCAACTCGCAACTCGACACGACACAATTAATTAAATAAGTTAAATTAGGTTTGATTAATATTCGACACAAATCCGTAATGACTCAACACGAATCTGACACGACACGACTCGATTGTCACCCCTAATCTTAGTCAGCACAAAAAAAAATAGTTATTTTTATTTTCCATCAATTCAACTAAACATAAAAGAAGAAAAATGTATTCTCCTACTTTTCATCATTGAAGGATAGAAAGTGTATCCCTCCTACTTTTCATTCTTCCTACTTTTCATCCTCCCTACCATGCAGAGCATTAGTATTTAGTCCAACACTCGTTGCCCGAACTTCATCATTTTCATCTCTTATATTAGTGTATGGGTCGACTATCATTCGTTCAAGTGAGACATATTGTATACAATTAGGTAGGAGTGTTAATTAGGCTGAGTATTGCGAGTTTGAACCCAAGTCCATTGAAAAACGAATCTAAAAAATTGTTCAAACTCAATTTGTTTAGAAAATGAGCCCAACCTGAGCTCTAGCCCTAATTGCTTGACTATTTTACATATAAACAAGGTGGGTCTTTTAGACTTGTTTTTCTAAAAGAGTCTAAAAAATTGTTCAAATTTATCTCGTTTAGAACACAAATTGAGCTCAACCTGAGTTTTATTTTAGTCGAACCCAAATTAAGCCTGAGTAACTCATCTTATTTAACAACCCTAGAAATAAGGCCCTCACTCATAAGTAATGGATGATTCCCAAGAAAGAGAATTGAAGACAATAAATATTAGAAAAGATTGAGATCTCACAAATTATACTCAGNAGGAAAGTGAATGAAAAGTTAATTATTTGTGTTGAGATATAACTTATTTGTTTATATATCTTTTTTATATATACATATATTATGTATACATTAATTTTATATAAAAATACAATGGTAATATATAATTTAATAAAATAAAAAAATTAAAAATTAAAAATTAAAAAATATATATTTTTTCCATCTTAACTAAAGTNCATTAATTTTATATAAAAATACAATGGTAATATATAATTTAATAAAATAAAAAAATTTAAAATTTAAAATTAAAAAAAATATATTTTTTCCATCTTAACTAAAGTTGAAAATTTTCGACTCAACACGATGACACGACTTGAATTCGATATGAAAATAAACATGTCAACTCGCAACTCGACACGACACAATTAATTAAATAAGTTAAATTAGGTTTGATTAATATTCGACACAAATNCTGAGAGTCGTCTCCCCCACCCCCTTATAAGCCTGAGCCCCTTAGGGATGAGTACCCTCTAACCACTTGATTAAGTGCTAGTGAGTACCTCCTCCATTGAGGCCAATGGCTTATATGGTAGGGGGGAGACGACTCTCAGTCGATGTGGAATGAAGTTCCGCACGGACATTGAGAGGTAAAGGCTATTGGGGGGTCGTCCAAAAGGTTAACCCAGGTCAGCCATAATCTTTGAGTTGTATAAAAATTTGTACCAACAATGTTTTACATATATGCATATATAGCCATATCTATCCTTTTTTTAAAATNATGACTCAACACGAATCTGACACGACACGACTCGATTGTCACCCCTAATCTTAGTCACCACAAAAAAAAATAGTTATTTTTATTTTCCATCAATTCAACTAAACATAAAGGAAGAAAAATGTATTCTCCTACTTTTCATCATTGAAGGATAGAAAGTGTATCTCTCCTACTTTTCATTCTTCCTACTTTTCATCCTCCCTACCATGCAGAACATTAGTATTTAGTCCAACACTCGTTGCCCGTCTATTAACCGTTAAGGTCGTGAGCCCGAACTTCATCATTTTCATCTATTATATTAGTGTATGGGTCGACTATCATTCGTTCAAGTGAGACATATTGTATACAATTAGGTAGGAGTGTTAATTAAGCTGAGTATTGCGAGTTTGAACCCAAGTCCATTGAAAAACGAATTTAAAAAATTGTTCAAACTCAATTTGTTTAGAAAATGAGCTGAACCTGAGCTCTAGCCCTAATTGCTCGACTATTTTACATATAAACAAGGTGGTTCTTTTAGACTTGTTTTTCTAAAAGAGTCTAAAAAATTGTTCAAATTTATCTCGTTTAGAACACAAATTGAGCTCAACCTGAGTTTTATTTTAGCCGAACCCAAATTAAGCCTGAGTAGCTCATCTTATTTAACAACCCTAGAAATAAGGCCCTCACTCGTAAGTAATGGATGATTCCCAAGAAAGAGAATTGAAGACAATAAATATTAGAAAAGATTGAGATCTCACAAATTATACTCATAGACCTTATTATTCATCTATATTTGAAGAGGTATCTTCTTTATTTTGAAAAAAATCAATTGCCACCCTTTTAAGTTTGGGATTATATTTTAGGGGCACACCCTTTTAAAACATGATACATTTGTTACATGTTTGTTGGTACAAATTCTTACACAACTCAAGGATTCTGGCTGACTTGGGTTAATCCCTTGGACGACCCTTCAACAGTTTTTACCTCTCAGTGTCTGTGCGGAGTTTCGTTCCACATCGACTGAGAGTCGTCTCCCCCACCCCCTTATAAGCCTGAGCCCCTTAGGGATGATTACCCCCTAGCCACTTGATTAAGTGCTAGTGAGTACCTCCTCCATTGAGGCCAAGGGCTTATATGGTAGGGGGGAGACGACTCTCAGTCGATGTGGAATGAAGTTCCGCACGGACATTGAGAGGTAAAGACTATTGTGGGGTCGTCCAAAGGGTTAACCCAGGTCAGCCAGAATCCTTGAGTTGTATAAAAATTTGTACCAACAATGTTTTACATATATGCATATATAGCCATATCTATCCTTTTTTTAAAACATTTTTTTTTTATCTTTTATAATAGTACGAAGACACCAAATTTAATTTGGTAATAATTAGCAAACTTCTTACATAAATTTCTCTCAAAAGTGGGTAACAAGATTTCTTCATCATCCACAAATAAATAATTTTATTTTCTAGAGTTGCCCCGAATTAAATGGACTGAGTGCTACTCCCTTTCAACCGNCAATAAAAGGTAAAAATGTCAACTTAAAAAATTGTAGTCTTGCCTTCACTTTTTCCCTCCATTTTCTGTTCAAATTTGGATTGAAAATATTTGGTGGACTAGAAGGATAGAGATCCCCTCCCATTTTCCACTCCCTCATACTTTCTTTTGATACTAAACAATGGAAACCTTTTATTTCCCTTCCATTTTCCCTCTCTCACTTTCCTTCCACCCAATTTTTCGCTATACCAAACACACTATAAGAGAGTCTCTTGTTCTTTGGGGGTTTTTATTGCTTGGAATAAGATAGAGAGACAATAACAGAGATTACAAGTGGTTATTTATATAAGGATATGCCTATTGTATAATTTTATTGAGGAAATATTTTGCTGTAAAATACTTTATTCACTATGTGTGAAATGGTCTTCTAAAATATGCTAAAGTGACATTGTAGCTCGTCTTCAAACTTAGATACATTGTAGTCATTTATATCTGTGAAAGATCATATGTTGAGATGGCATTGTGAAGTCGTTTTTGTTTAGGATGACCTCTTGTACGAGGTCATACTTGGACAATCTAGACATTTCTTCTTGAGGCAAAACATGCAACTGAAAGCCGGGAGATAGATCTTGTCTATTACCTCTTTTCATACGTTATTCTTCTATTTATTCCTGGTATTAATCTTAATATCATCAACATTCATTATTTCAGGACTAAAATAGTGTACAATTTAGCCAAGTGAGTCATCTTGACAACATGAGAACTGATAGAATCCAAAATAACATAATTCAAATTTGATTGACTCCTTTATTCCCACCTTCCTATAATTCCATTGTTCTTAAATTCATCAATAACAACCACCCTTCTCTCTCTCTCTCACACATGTGCTAATGATTTATTTAAAGAGTTGATTTGGTAAACTAGAACGATGGTGACACCTCATTAATTTAACAACGAGGGGAAATATATTCAGAGATTTGGAACTAAATGTGACAGCACTGCAGGAGTGGTGGTCTTGCTACTAGACAGCACATGCCGACATAAATATTTGGTATAACGGTGGTATTATCGACCTATACAGTCATAATAAGTAAATTATGTGCGAGTAAATTGACATAAAATTAGATACAAAAAAAAAATATATATATATTAAATAAAATATTGAGGTTCAATTTATTTATTTAGTAGTGTTTCTTTTAATATTTACTCGTATATTAGAGGTAAAATAGGATCTAATTTCCCCTTTCTTGACAAAATAAGTCTCGTTTTTTGAGAAGATAAAATTCGATACAAATTTATCGAGTTTTTCTTTTCACGTCTTGAGTCAGGCATTATGATAATGGCGTGATTGATTGTTTATTTCGTTTTGCTACTAATTGTAATGACTTGATGAGTGCACGAAAGTACATTTTAAATACCTTATTATTAGATTAAAATGCTAAAATGTGAATATAAATAATTAGATATAATTTATATTATTGAATTTAATATCTATTGACACTGAGATATATTTAAACATGATTTTATAATATTTTAAATCTTAAATATTGTATTATTAGTTGATGAAATATAATTTACAATTGGGCTTGACACTCTACATTTTTCGGACTTCATTGTTAGGTTTTTATATTTATTTTTTTTTATTTTTATGGCAGCCCATGAGTAAAAAGACTAAAACTGATGCTGCTGTCACGAGGGCCCGGTACTCATAGTTTTTATTGGACTTTATCTTTCTTAAATTACACAAGATTTGGATTTTAGGGTCTGAAATAAAAAAATTTGAGCTTTAGAAGCTGAAATAGAAAAGCTAAAAAAAGAGGGAGAGGAAAAGAAATTTTTCAAAAAGGGTATCGACTTTTAGAAAAACCCTTGCTCTTGCTTTTTCTTTTCTTTGCGGCTGCTGTGCCTTTTCTTTTCTTTTGGTGTGTGGCAGCTGGAAGAAAGAAAAAGGCAGGAGGTGCCCATTCTGGTTTGGGGGTAGAAGCAGTTCACGAGAAAAATTCCGATGGCCAGTATTTTATTCTTTTTTGTTTTTGAGAGATTTTTATTGTTCATTAATTTTATAAATAATTAAATTCTCAGGTAAAACGAGAGANATACAAAGTGTAATTCCCCCCAAAAAGGAATAAAATAAGATTCTCTCTAATTTTAAGGAAATTGAATATATCATCCTTCTGCGTCCAGATACAGTTTTAACCTTATCCATTTACCTCGTCATTATCCTCGTCTTTTGAGATACAAAGTGTAATTCCCCCCAAAAAGGAATAAAATAAGATTCTCTCTAATTTTAAGGAAATTGAATATATCATCCTTCTGCGTCCAGATACAGTTTTAACCTTATCCATTTACCTCGTCATTATCCTCGTCTTTTGAGATACAAAGTGTAATTCCCCCCAAAAAGGAATAAAATAAGATTCTCTCTAATTTTAAGGAAATTGAATATATCATCCTTCTGCGTCCAGATACAGTTTTAACCTTATCCATTTACCTCGTCATTATCCTCGTCTTTTGAGATACAAAGTGTAATTCCCCCCAAAAAGGAATAAAATAAGATTCTCTCTAATTTTAAGGAAATTGAATATATCATCCTTCTGCGTCCAGATACAGTTTTAACCTTATCCATTTACCTCGTCATTATGAAATTCCGGGACCATCATTTCACAAATATCCCACACGTTGATACGAAATTTCTCCTCCTTCCTTTTCATTGCTTTCTTCTGTGTCCTCTGGGTTGCAGCAGGCCAAGTTTCTCTCTCCTTCTCTCACCCACCCCTCTGGATCATCAATTTTCTATTTCTTCGTACCAAAAATCAATTAATTTAATTCGATTCATAGCCTTTTTCTCAATATATTTTGGCCTAATTGAGTAGTTCTATTCTGAAATTCTTTTTTTTTTTCTGTGAATGTTAAATATATACAAATTTGATGGATAATTCAGTTTTATTCATAATTAGGGTTTCCAAATTGCCCATAACTTTTTTCATTTGAGGCATTTGGATCGTTCCCTGTATTGAAAATGTTACCTTTCTTTGTAAAATTACAAAATTCGAATTTAATTTCATNGATTTATAATTAAAATAAATAAATAAATAGGCAAACAACTAGACACTATATAACTAGAGATGACAGTGGATCGGAAAAAAATAAGTATTTGTTTAAACTTGTCTCATTTAGACCCGGGATAAACCATATATATTAGACGGTAAACATAGATANATAATTAGGGTTTCCAAATTGCCCATAACTTTTTTCATTTGAGGCATTTGGATCGTTTCCTGTATTGAAAATGTTACCTTTCTTTGTAAAATTACAAAATTCGAATTTAATTTCAANGCTACTCCCTTTCAACCGACTCTGGCTCAAACCTTTGCATATAGTGTTTGGATGCTCAAAAATGATTGCATAGGATATTAAATTAATGATTGTTAGATTTATAATTAAAATAAATAAATAAATAGGCAAACAACTAGACACTATATAACTAGGGATGACAGTGGATCAGAGAAAAATAAGTATTTGTCTAAACTTGTCTCATTTAGACCCGGGATAAATCATATATATTAGACGGTAAACATAGATAATGATACCTGTATAAATCCGTGCGGAGATGAACTAAAACTCATCCTCGCCTGCTAAAACCGTGATATCTATCTATCTATCTATCTATCTATCTATCTATCTATATATATATATATTAAAACCCTCTTGCCCCTATTAAAAATATTTATCTGCGGGGCTGAGACGAAAATTAAAATTTTTTCTAATAACGAGGGTGGACAAATATTTTTGAAGTGAGTACGGGGGTAAAAACTATTCTCCCATACCCGTCCCAGTCCACTGTCATCCATATATCTAACTACTTGGCAAGAGTTAATAGACTCATTCATTAATGGGCTTTCGTCCAATGATAATTTTTGTCTTCTAAAAGTTTTACTTTCTTAAAGTTTAGGATTTAAGCCTCTTCCCCTAAGAGAAAAAAAAAAAAAACAGTCTAATTTCTAAAATTTCTCTGAAAACAACAAAGCTTGGGAGTATTTTACTTTATTCCCTAAAAAGTTTAAAATTTTATATTTTATAGATTTCAAGATTAAATTTATTACATTACACCCTTAAAGTATTAAATGTATTGTAATATGATTCCTTCGTTAACTTTTGTAATTCATTCTGTTAAAAATCACTCTTTTGACATTAGTAAAATGAACAATAGAAACTAACAATTGAATCAGATTATATCGCTTTTAATATTTTGAAGGTGAAAGCTTTACCTTCTTGAAGTCAAGGGTTCAAGTCTCTTTCTTTTCCTCTCCCCCAAAATTTTTTTTTAAAAAAAATAATAATATATTGATGGTGTAGTTTGAAAAATATAATATTTTGAGAGTAGAAATTGAAAACTTTCTTAAATCTTTTGAATACAAAGTGTAATTCCCCCAAAAAAGGAATAAAATAAGATTCTCTCTAATTTTAAGGAAATTGAATATATCATCCTTCTGCGTCCAGATACAGTTTTAACCTTATCCATTTACCTCGTCATTATCCTCGTCTTTTGAGATACAAAGTGTAATTCCCCCCAAAAAGGAATAAAATAAGATTCTCTCTAATTTTAAGGAAATTGAATATATCATCCTTCTGCGTCCAGATACAGTTTTAACCTTATCCATTTACCTCGTCATTATCCTCGTCTTTTGAGATACAAAGTGTAATTCCCCCCAAAAAGGAATAAAATAAGATTCTCTCTAATTTTAAGGAAATTGAATATATCATCCTTCTGCGTCCAGATACAGTTTTAACCTTATCCATTTACCTCGTCATTATCCTCGTCTTTTGAGATACAAAGTGTAATTCCCCCCAAAAAGGAATAAAATAAGATTCTCTCTAATTTTAAGGAAATTGAATATATCATCCTTCTGCGTCCAGATACAGTTTTAACCTTATCCATTTACCTCGTCATTATGAAATTCCGGGACCATCATTTCACAAATATCCCACACGTTGATACGAAATTTCTCCTCCTTCCTTTTCATTGCTTTCTTCTGTGTCCTCTGGGTTGCAGCAGGCCAAGTTTCTCTCTCCTTCTCTCACCCACCCCTCTGGATCATCAATTTTCTATTTCTTCGTACCAAAAATCAATTAATTTAATTCGATTCATAGCCTTTTTCTCAATATATTTTGGCCTAATTGAGTAGTTCTATTCTGAAATTCTTTTTTTTTTTCTGTGAATGTTAAAAATATACAAATTTGATGGATAATTCAGTTTTATTCATAATTAGGGTTTCCAAATTGCCCATAACTTTTTTCATTTGAGGCATTTGGATCGTTCCCTGTATTGAAAATGTTACCTTTCTTTGTAAAATTACAAAATTCGAATTTAATTTCAAAATTCAGGTCAGTTAGGGATTCTAAATTACCCAAAAACAATTTCCACTTTAAGGTTTCCTGGTTGTTTTGTTTGGAAAAGATTTTTGAGTTTTGAAAATTGGGTGGTGTGGGAGGACATTTGTTTGGGGAAGAGTTGTGGGGTGGGGCATGGATTGTAGAGTCTGTGTGGCCACCGGTGATTTGTGGATGAGAATGGCCGGCCGTGGTGGTGGTGTGGTGGGTGACATCGGAGGTGGGTTTAGCCACGAGAGCGAGCATGACTTGGCGGTTATGGTGAGTGATTTCTTGGAAAATGGGAGTGGTGGGGCCGAGTCAAGATGTAGTAGCGACAGCGATTCTGGGTTCTGCGATCTTCCTCACCTTGCTGATAAGATTTTGGTTAGTCTCTCTCAANGATGAACTAAAACTCATCCTCGCCTGCTAAAACCGTGATATCTATCTATCTATCTATATATATATATTAAAACCCTCTTGCCCCTATTAAAAATATTTATCTGCGGGGCTGAGACGGAAATTAAAATTTTTTCTAATAACGAGGGTGGACAAATATTTTTGAAGTGAGTCCGGGGATAAAAACTATTCTCCCATACCCGTCCTNTGGTTAGTCTCTCTCAATCCACAGCTGTTTTACATTTCACATTTCGTCGATATATTGCAATTGTGTTCTTATGGATATTTAAGAGAAAAATTGTGAATTCTAAAGCTGTTCTGCGTTTTTGGNATATATCTAACTACTTGGCAAGAGTTAATAGACTCATTCATTAATGGGCTTTCGTCCAATGATAATTTTTGTCTTCTAAAAGTTTTACTTTCTTAAAGTTTAGGGTTTAAGCCTCTTCCCCTAAGAGAAAAAAAAAAACAGACTAATTTCTAAAATTTCTCTGAAAACAACAAAGCTTGGGAGTATTTTACTTTATTCCCTAAAAAGTTTAAAATTTTATATTTTATAGATTTCAAGATTAAATTTATTACATTACACCCTTAAAGTATTAAATGTATTGTAATGTGATTTCTCCGTTAACTTTTGTAATTCATTCTGTTAAAAATCACTCTTTTGACATTAGTAAAATGAACAATAGAAACTAACAATTGAATCAGATTATATCGCTTTTAATATTTTGAAGGTGAAAGCTTTACCTTCTTGAAGTCAAGGGTTCAAGTCTCTTTCTTTTCCTCTCCCCCAAAATTTTTTTTTNAAAAAAAAAAACAGACTAATTTCTAAAATTTCTCTGAAAACAACAAAGCTTGGGAGTATTTTACTTTATTCCCTAAAAAGTTTAAAATTTTATATTTTATAGATTTCAAGATTAAATTTATTACATTACACCCTTAAAGTATTAAATGTATTGTAATGTGATTTCTCCGTTAACTTTTGTAATTCATTCTGTTAAAAATCACTCTTTTGACATTAGTAAAATGAACAATAGAAACTAACAATTGAATCAGATTATATCGCTTTTAATATATTGAAGGTGAAAGCTTTACCTTCTTGAAGTCAAGGGTTCAAGTCTCTTTCTTTCCCTCTCCCCCAAAATTTTTTTTAAAAAAAAAATAATAATATATTGATGGTGTAGTTTGAAAAATATAATATTTTGAGAGTAGAAATTGAAAACTTTCTTAAATCTTTTGAGATACAAAGTGTAATTCCCCCCAAAAAGGAATAAAATAAGATTCTCTCTAATTTTAAGGAAATTGAATATATCATCCTTCTGCGTCCAGATACAGTTTTAACCTTATCCATTTACCTCGTCATTATGAAATTCCGGGACCATCATTTCACAAATATCCCACACGTTGATACGAAATTTCTCCTCCTTCCTTTTCATTGCTTTCTTCTGTGTCCTCTGGGTTGCAGCAGGCCAAGTTTCTCTCTCCTTCTCTCACCCACCCCTCTGGATCATCAATTTTCTATTTCTTCGTACCAAAAATCAATTAATTTAATTCGATTCATAGCCTTTTTCTCAATATATTTTGGCCTAATTGAGTAGTTCTATTCTGAAATTCTTTTTTTTTTTTTTCTGTGAATGTTAAATATATACAAATTTGATGGATAATTCAGTTTTATTCATAATTAGGGTTTCCAAATTGCCCATAACTTTTTTCATTTGAGGCATTTGGATCGTTCCCTGTATTGAAAATGTTACCTTTCTTTGTAAAATTACAAAATTCGAATTTAATTTCAAAATTCAGGTCAGTTAGGGATTCTAAATTACCCAAAAACAATTTCCACTTTAAGGTTTCCTGGTTGTTTTGTTTGGAAAAGATTTTTGAGTTTTGAAAATTGGGTGGTGTGGGAGGACATTTGTTTGGGGAAGAGTTGTGGGGTGGGGCATGGATTGTAGAGTCTGTGTGGCCACCGGTGATTTGTGGATGAGAATGGCCGGCCGTGGTGGTGGTGTGGTGGGTGACATCGGAGGTGGGTTTAGCCACGAGAGCGAGCATGACTTGGCGGTTATGGTGAGTGATTTCTTGGAAAATGGGAGTGGTGGGGCCGAGTCAAGATGTAGTAGCGACAGCGATTCTGGGTTCTGCGATCTTCCTCACCTTGCTGATAAGATTTTGGTTAGTCTCTCTCAATCCACAGCTGTTTTACATTTCACATTTCGTCGATATATTGCAATTGTGTTCTTATGGATATTTAAGAGAAAAATTGTGAATTCTAAAGCTGTTCTGCGTTTTTGGAATTCCATGTTGTTTACATGTTTGTGAATTATGAGGTTTTGAGACTTTTAAGTTTGTCTGTGTTATTTGATTTCAAGGGCCTTTTCCTTTTAATTTAATAAAAAAAAATGTATGAAATGTGAAAACAATGATTTTTTTTTTTATTAGGGGCCGAGCGAACGCAGGCACAAATTATGACGTAGGCTCTGCCCATTAGATGGAGCATGTTCTTCGCAGGTTGTTAATGGTTTTGTTGAAAACTGAAGTACAGTAATGTTTTTCATTTTTTTCCGAATTTTTGGCAATGGTTTTGAAATTTAATCCCTAACATAGCCCACGGGTTTTCGAAAACCAAGACTTGTTTAGAATCTAGACGGACTCTTGTGTGTCAGTGCCTTCTTTGGTTAGAAATGCTTCGTTTTTGGATGTCCAAGTGACGCACTTTCGAAGCATTTCAGAGGATTAATAGAAGTGTTCTTGTATTGGTTGCTCTTATATCTATGAATGAACATCCATTTTATTCACCATGTCTAATAGAAGAAGTGGAAGAATTTAGATACGTGTTTCACAATTTCAAGCTTTTTTAGCAAAAGAAATTTGACTATTGATTTAATTATAAATGCTCACATTGACCGGTTATCTGTAATTCTGCAGTATCACAAGTTGTCGGTGGATCAATATGAGAGCAATTTAATGGCAGTGGTTAATTCTCTTATGCTATCTATCAAAGGCATCAATCTTCACCCTGTCAAGTCAGGTCCGTGCAATGCTAGCTGCATCAGGTTTTCTCTGGTAAAGCTTCTGAGGCTTTCTGGTTTTGATGCCGCTGTATGTGCATCCAAGTGGCAGGGTAGTGGCAAGGTTCCCGGAGGTATGCCAAGGCTTCACTAAGCTCAAACTGCATGTTTCGTGTTACGTTCATTGATAAGATTTCAAAAATATCAATAACTTCTCACCGAGATGGGTAAAAAAGAGTAAACTTGTGACTCATATCAAACAGTTTGAAATTGTGGATGGTTTAAATATTGTGCCATATGCTTTCTTGCATATACTGCCTGCATATTGGTGCTGCAGGTTGCTTTCTTAGGCAAGAAATCATTTCCTGTGATGATCATTGCAAACTAATATGCAATTATTAGATCAGTGAAAAACTTACATATTAAATTTTTCTGGAGGGTTGGTATATCTTATCAGATTAAGAGGTAGTTGTGTATGCTCAAAGGCAGGAGAAGCAGATTTCCTTGTCGATTCGTGCAGTTAGTGATTTATTTGATCTAATATTTAGTGCTGTCCTGGTTTCTATGCAGGGGATCACGAATACATTGATGTGCTTAGTTGCAATGATACTGGAAGATCTGAGCGTTTGATCATTGATATTGACTTTCGAAGCCACTTTGAAATAGCTAGAGCTGTTGACACTTACGATAGAATGTTGAATTCCCTTCCGGTTGTTTATGTGGGATCTTTAACAAAGCTGAATCAGTTACTTCAAGTTATGGTTGAAGCTGCCAGATCTTCTCTCAAACAGAACTCAATGCCCCTTCCTCCCTGGAGATCTCTCGCTTATTTGCAAGCTAAGTGGCAGTCACCCTACCTGAGAAAGTTTAATCCTGATGAACAGGAAGTTAACAGCACCAGCCCTGAGCATAAGCAATGTAGTGGACATTTGAAGAGGCTGCAATCTTTGCTTCAGTCTGAAATTGAAGCAGAGCGAACATTGAAAGTCATGAACTATGATAAAAATCGGAGGCGGACAGTTGAGTTGCAGAGGCATTCTTTATTCAGGACTCTTTGAGATGTACAGATACTTGCTATCAATGGTTTAAAGGCCAACCGTTGAGAATTTTTTTCCCCAGACATCAAATAAGTTTTTTGAACCAGAACGGAGGCCAGGTTTATGTAGCTGACATTAAGAGTAAATAACACGCCATATTATGGAGGGCATGTTTTTTTTCCCGTCTCATGTTGTGGCATTTACACTTGGTTCTTTAATTATTTGTGAGCCAGAAGAAGCACGAAGAGTATGGTTTATGTAACTGCTGCGGGTTCTCTCTGCCTTCCACAGCTTTGAGGTCCTCGCCGCTTGGTACTTGCCTGATCCTGGAGCATCATTATATAGACTTATTTTTCCTATTTTCTCGGTATTGATAAAAACTGTATTTCTTGTTTCTTTGTTATGTAGCAGAAATTCCTCCCCCCCCCTCCCCCCTTTTTTTTTTTTCTTTCGATATGTTTTTCCCTTCAAATGTTAATCTAGTAAAGGCTCATAAGATTTTGTTTCCTTGAACCTTTAGGGAGTGTCATAATTTTTCCAGTATTCAAAAGGCTGCTTGAACATTGTTATTTTTTTCGATCAGTTAATAAAGTTACTTTTCATGGTTTTGTTGCTGTTCAATGTTGTCTCCTTTCACTTATCTTTGTGATGTTTCATGGATATTGTGTTAATATGGACTATTAAGTGTTGGATTCCTTCATGTATATGATATTTGATTTATTTTCCAAGATTGTATATGATATTTGAAACTGATAGCACACTCGAGGTAACGTTTTAGGAAGAAATATTTGAATATCAATCTCATCGATTTCATACTATATACTATCCGACTGATATTATTCGACGTCACCGACATTTCATCCAAACCCATTCGCTCCAATTTATTTGTTAAGTTAAATGATTCCTAAAGAAAATACATATAGGGGTAGAAAGTTTTTGAGGTAAAATTGGCTTTGCTTATTTGGAGAAAATACACTTGATTTTGTTATCGAAACTTGGTTGTGGATGGCTTCAGGTTGGTCAACCAGTGATGAACAACCCATTTATTTGTTAGGAAGATACAGTTTAAGAAAGTCGTAAACAATGTACACGGTTTCAGCAAATAGTGAGACTTAAAGAGACATATGAAAGAGGTAACTGATAGACAATCTTATCTATTTTTTAAGTTTCGTTTCAAAATGTGTACATGTGATGACTCGTATTGACGTGTGTTGAATCCAACATCGGAAGCTTTCACGGGAATCTTAGGTATATATATATAAACAATGACCTTAAATGACAACTCTTTAATTAACACTTTTGAGAGTTCCTCTAATTACTACATATGGTATCAGAGCCGACCCGTGCATAAAACTATGTGGATTCGGGGGCACTATAGTGTGGGATCGTGGTATTTGTGATTGATTGTGTCTCCTTGGGGGAACGCAAGAGAATAAAGGAGGGAAGATTGTAGCGATCCGCATTGGCGTGTGTTATATCCCACATTGAAAGATAACACAGGAAATCTTAAGTGTATATATATAAATAATGATACAAAATGACAACTTCTTTGCTAGCCCTTTTGAGAGAGTAACGGTGGTTACTACAGTCACGACCTTGGCATTGCATACACTAGTGTACTCGAATTTGATGGAATGAAGAACTCTTGCAGGTAGACAATGATTCCAAGCTCGAATTTGAATTCAAGTTAGGGCAGAAATGGCTCCAGCCGAAGTGATATATGAATTACATCGTCTAGTCTCACCTGATAAGAGCAACCTGGGGTGGATTGTAATAACATTTTGTCTCACCTTCTTAGAGAGACCTGGGTTGGATGGAAAACAATGTTGATTTTTTTTTTTTTTTGCTACAGGATGTTAGGTTTGCGTTAACTATTTTCTCGAACTTGAATATTAACTAGTATAATCCGAACAATTAGAGGGCATGAGAAATGTAGAACCTAAAACCTTTGGGTTATCAGAGTCTAACCCATCCACCCTAAAGGGTTAGTAAACAATGTTGATGATTATATATTTTGGTTGCTTTTTTTCTAGGAAAAGAAGACGACGTTATTTCCAGCTATCTCTCTCTCTCTCTCACACACACACATTTGCAAGCAGCAATCTACTTTTGCTATTTTGGTGGGCTTTTATTATTTATCGTGTGTATGTTTGTAAAGTAAGTTGTAAAGCAACTATAAAATTATTTCATTATGATTTACGCTTACACTTCAAGCGTTCGAGTTATGGAAGTAGTATTTCTGTATGTAACTATGTATATCTGACTCTTTTCAGATCCTATAATAACAAAAGCTCTGTGTATTGAGACACCCTCCAACAAACGGATATTAACTCCTTTCGTTTTTGCTTTTTCTTTTGTTATATTTTTGTGTGTGGCAGGTTTTTTTTTCCTGCCATTTTTTTTTTT
>CAUOFW020000725.1:106223-129543 GCA_963454935.2 Ilex paraguariensis | reverse complement strand
CACGACTCTAAAATAACAACATAAAGACAAGACAACACGACACGAACTAACATCCATAATCAAGAGCATGCTTATTGTGGCCTTAGGGGGGTGTAACAAGTTATATTTAGATATTTATATTTTTTGTTAAAATAAAAATTTTGAATTCCCAACAAAAAAAAAAAAAAACTAAAGAGCAAGAAAATGAGTATATGTAGAAGTTATACCTTCTTTATTAGTAGTCGACAAGAACAATGCCTTTCCTTTCCCATGCTGCCAGAACTTCATGCAACTTGTTGTATTGATGCCCATCGGGATCATAATAGTACTGCACAGCAGTGTTGCAAAAATACTGAACATTTAATGAAAACTTTAAAANCTAAAAGGAAGAATCACCATATGCAATAAATTCAAGATAATACTTCTCTCTTTTTTTTTTAGCTAGAGAAAATTACCTATTTTCTCGGGTTGTGCAAGGATTTTGCATATTAGACTAGATATTTTGTAATGCCGAACATCTTTAATCAAGAGTAGCGGTATTAATTTTTATTCATCGGCATGATACAAATCTGATATGACACAACATAACACGGCTCCATAATGGACACAATTAATCAACTCAATGCGCATAATAAATAATTTAGATTAGAATTAGTGTTAACACATTAAATATTTTGTCTTTTGCTTGGAGTATTGACACGAACACGACAAAGACGACAAAGATTGAATGCCACGACTCTAAAATAACAACATAAAGACAAGACAACACGACACGAACTAACATCCATAATCAAGAGCATGCTTATTGTGGCCTTAGGGGGGTGTAACAAGTTATATTTAGATATTTATATTTTTTGTTAAAATAAAAATTTTGAATTCCCAAAAAAAAAAAAAAAAAACTAAAGAGCAAGAAAATGAGTATATGTAGAAGTTATACCTTCTTTATTAGTAGTCGACAAGAACAATGCCTTTCCTTTCCCATGCTGCCAGAACTTCATGCAACTTGTTGTATTGATGCCCATCGGGATCATAATAGTACTGCACAGCAGTGTTGCAAAAATACTGAACATTTAATGAAAACGTTAAAAATATATATATATATATATATCTTTTAATGATCTGGAAAATTAAGGAAATTAATCAATTTCAACATCGGATCAGTCTATAGTCTCCATCACGACTGAAAAAAACCCATAATTTTCTTGCTCTTATCCACTTGGTCAGTTGCCCAAATGATACATTGTGGGTTCGAGTTCAATAATTCAGATTTTTTAAAATGAGAGACAGTCTATTTACCAAATATCTCTCTCTTTCGATCCCCGTTATAATGAGAGTTTTGTTAATTGGCTACGAAACTTTTTAAAGGAAAACAGAAATCTGGACAATTTATGTTCATGTTCTGTGGGTTTGGATCTTCATTAGCTTTCACAGTGTTACATTTTTTTTAGTTTGACATTATTAGTTCTTTTTTTTTTTGTTTAATGGTGAGGGGTGTTTGGATCAACTTATGTATAAATCAATTAATTCACTCTCCGGTCTAGTTAAAGGTAAGCCATCCACGAAAGGCCGGTCCAATAGTATGAAAAATAAAGCTTGGGTTTTAGAAGGTCCTGTAATTTTAGATCCATTACTAGCTTACAAAAAAATTTAAATTCATTAAATTTCAAGCCCTAAAAAAAGTCCTAAAAAATTAAATCTGTTCAATTTTCTTATTGCAATAATTTGGACCCGTGATCCAATTCATAACATTAGAAATCTAAAAATTAGAAGTTAAAAAAACAAAAAAAATATTCGAAAATCAACTCATATTTACCTCCATCCATTCCCTCTCTAGAGCTTTGGTAAAAAATAAAATCAAAAGTTAAAATATCTTTCTCAAAAATACTGGCACATCCTTTTTCTCTCTCACATAAAAAAGTGAAAATAAATTAAATTTTAAAAAATTAATAGTAAAAATAATAAAAAAAACCTTAGTTTTCTCTTTAAATCTCAAATTATTTTGAGTCGCCTTTATATTTGAGTCGAGACTAAAATATTCATGAAAGATAATTCTTTCATGTCTGACCCTAAAAAATTGTTTCGACCGTATAATCTTATATTTACGTCTCGTCCCTGTTATTGATTAATCTACAATTTGCNTTCTTGCTCTTATCCACTTGGTCAGTTGCCCAAATGATACATTGTGGGTTCGAGTTCAATAATTCAGATTTTTTAAAATGAGAGACAGTCTATTTACCAAATATCTCTCTCTTTCGATCCCCGTTATAATGAGAGTTTTGTTAATTGGCTACGAAACTTTTTAAAGGAAAACAGAAATCTGGACAATTTATGTTCATGTTCTGTGGGTTTGGATCTTCATTAGCTTTCACAGTGTTACATTTTTTTTAGTTTGACATTATTAGTTCTTTTTTTTTTTTTTGTTTAATGGTGAGGGGCATTTGGATCAACTTATGTATAAATCAATTAATTCACTCTCCGGTCTAGTTAAAGGTAAGCCATCCACGAAAGGTCGGTCCAATAGTATGAAAAATAAAGCTTGGGTTTTAGAAGGTCCTGTAATTTTAGATACATTACTAGCTTACAAAAAAATTTAAATTCATTAAATTTCAAGCCCTAAAAAAAGTCCTAAAAAATTAAATCTGTCCAATTTTCTTATTGCAATAATTTGGACCCGTGATCCAATTCATAACATTAGAAATCTAAAAATTAGAAGTTTAAAAAACAAAAAAAATATTCGAAAATCAACTCATATTTACCTCCATTCATTCCCTCTCTAGAGTTTTGGTAAAAAATAAAATCAAAAGTTGAAATATCTTTCTCAAAAATACTGGCGCATCCTTTTTCTCTCTCTCACATAAAAAAGTGAAAATAAATTAAAATTTAAAAAATTAATAGTAAAAATAATAAAAAAAACCTTAGTTTTCTCTTTAAATCTCAAATTATTTTGAGTCACCTTTATATTTGAGTCGAGACTAAAATATTCATGAAAGATAATGTTTTCATGTCTGACCCTAAAAAATTGTTTCGACCGTATAATCTTATATTTACGTCTCGTCCCTGTTATTGATTAATCTACAATTTGTNACCAAAAATTGGTTGATTAATAGGTTGGTTATTCCTCTCTGCACCGGATAATTAAGTTAAATACTGATGAATGTTCGAAAGACAACTCATGGCCAATAGGCGTGGGAGGAATCATAAAAAATAAGCATTTTTTCTAGGGGTGAAATCACTGACAAATCAAAAACTAGTCACCTGACAAATGAGTACATAGATCGAGCACTAATTGTTAATTGCAACGCTTAATTCAAATGTCTAATGTATAGTGGGGTTTTCACACANTCACGACCTTGGCATTGCATACACTAGTGTACTCGAATTTGATGGAATGAAGAACTCTTGCAGGTAGACAATGGTTCCAAGCTCGAATTTGAATTCAAGTTAGGGCAGAAATGGCTCCAGCCGGAGTGATATATGAATTACATCGTCTAGTCTCACCTGATAAGAGCAACCTGGGGTGGATTGTAATAACATTTTGTCTCACCTTCTTAGAGAGACCTGGGTTGGATGGTAAACAATGTTGATTTTTTTGTTTTTTTTTGTTACAGGATGTTAGGTTTGCGTTAACTATTTTCTCGAACTTGAATATTAACCAGTATAACCCGAACAATTAGAGGGCATGAGAAATGTAGAACCTAAAACCTTTGGGTTATCAGAGTCTGACCCATTCACCCTAAGAGTTAGTAAACAATGTTGATGATTATATTTTTTGGTTGCTTTTTCTCTAGGAAAAGAAGACGACGTTATTTCCAGCTATCTCTCTCTCTCTCACACACACATTTGCAAGCAGCAATCTACTTTTGCTATTTTGGTGGGCTTTTATTATTTATTGTGTGTATGTTTGTAAAGTGAGTTGTAAAGCAACTATAAAATTATTTCATTGTGATTTACGCTTACACTTCAAGCGTTCGAGTTATGGAAGTAGTATTTCTGTATGTAATTATTTATATCTGATTCTTTTCAGATCCTATAATAACAAAAACTCTGTGTATTGAGACACCCTCCAACAAACGGATATTAACTCTTTTTGTTTTTGCTTTTTCTTTTGTTATATTTTTGTGTGTGGCAGGTTTTTTTTTCCTGCCATTTTTTTTGTGGGGGGGGGGGGGGGGNAATTTCAACATCGGATCAGTCTATAGTCTCCATCACGACTGAAAAAAACCCATAATTTTCTTGCTCTTATCCACTTGGTCAGTTGCCCAAATGATACATTGTGGGTTCGAGTTCGATAATTCAGATTTTTTAAAATGAGAGACAGTTTATTTACCAAATAACTCTCTTTTTCGATCCCCGTTATAATGAGAGTTTTGTGAATTGGCTACGAAACTTTTTAAAGGAAAACAGAAATCTGGACAATTTATGTTCATGTTCTGTGGGTTTGGATCTTCATTAGCTTTCACAGTGTTACATTTTTTTTAGTTTGACATTATTAGTTCTTTTTTTTTTTGTTTAATGGTGAGGGGTGTTTGGATCAACTTATGTATAAATCAATTAATTCACTCTCCGGTCTAGTTAAAGGTAAGCCATCCACGAAAGGCCGGTCCAATAGTATGAAAAATAAAGCTTGGGTTTTAGAAGGTCCTGTAATTTTAGATCCATTACTAGCTTACAAAAAAATTTAAATTCATTAAATTTCAAGCCCTAAAAAAAGTCCTAAAAAATTAAATCTGTTCAATTTTCTTATTGCAATAATTTGGACCCGTGATCCAATTCATAACATTAGAAATCTAAAAATTAGAAGTTAAAAAAACAAAAAAAATATTCGAAAATCAACTCATATTTACCTCCATCCATTCCCTCTCTAGAGCTTTGGTAAAAAATAAAATCAAAAGTTAAAATATCTTTCTCAAAAATACTGGCACATCCTTTTTCTCTCTCACATAAAAAAGTGAAAATAAATTAAATTTTAAAAAATTAATAGTAAAAATAATAAAAAAAACCTTAGTTTTCTCTTTAAATCTCAAATTATTTTGAGTCGCCTTTATATTTGAGTCGAGACTAAAATATTCATGAAAGATAATTCTTTCATGTCTGACCCTAAAAAATTGTTTCGACCGTATAATCTTATATTTACGTCTCGTCCCTGTTATTGATTAATCTACAATTTGCAATTAATTAGAGATTATTACAATAAAGAAGGCAACCAGATTCAATCCCGTGATCTAAGACCCAAACGGGATGGTAGCCATTCGAATGGCTTAAACCTCCACAGAGATTCCGTAGTTTCAACTAAGTTCTTCACGAACTTCAGATAGTCGGCGTCCCGGGACGGGCGGATCATCATTTTTCATCAGAAAAAAACCCACATTCACCAACAAAAGTATCAAATATTATCCAATGCAGAAGAATTATACAAAAACCTTAGAATTTTCCGTACGACACAGAAATGAAGACATGTAAAAAGATGGGAAGGTGTTATTTTACCCTATAAAGCCGGCCGGACTGGACAGTCCTCTCCTCAGCCACCCATCCTGGCAGCAACCACCCATACCCAGGGCAAGAAGTATCGAAGAAACAAGATTTAGTCCCCGGATTATGAGGTTTCCGGCGAGGCTGCATCTGCATATATTCCAGGGTTTTTGATGTCAGTGGGGATAAGTTCTGGGATTGAATTTCCAACTTTGGTCGGCCATGGCTTGGTGATCCTTTGTCCATTGCCTGAAAAAATGGCTTAGTGCCTAGTGGTTTGGTTTGAAGTACTCTTGACTAGAGAGTACAACTGGTTTTATTGGAGGAGAATAGAGAGTATTATATAGCATAAAATGTTCATTAGGTTGCCATGGTTTTAACTGTAGTAATGTTAATTAGCTTATTGCCAAATGCTACAAAAGTTTCTTTTCATATCTACCCTCATGGACTTCGAAATTTATGAAGGATACACCATTTTCAATAAACAAGATGAATTTCCTACTTGACAGTGGCCGCAAAAAGTTTTTTGCCTTTTTTTTATTTAGTTAAGCCGGAAAGAGTGAGAATTTTATGTCTCAAATTGTCGGTTGTATCTTGTATGTAATAATAAATCTAGTGTGATGGCGTTTGGAATATTAGTATCTATGTTGATGGACAAATATTCGCAGTTGTTTTACGACAAATTTTTTATGGTTTGGATAAACAAGTTTAACACTTTTGTCTAATTATTCCAAAATGCAAATGCACGTGAATACAATACCAAAAATTGGTTGATTAATAGGTTGGTTATTCCTCTCTGCACCGGATAATTAAGTTAAATACTGATGAATGTTCGAAAGACAACTCATGGCCAATAGGCGTGGGAGGAATCATAAAAAATAAGCATTTTTTCTAGGGGTGAAATCACTGACAAATCAAAAACTAGTCACCTGACAAATGAGGACATAGATCGAGCACTAATTGTTAATTGCAACGCTTAATTCAAATGTCTAATGTATAGTGGGGTTTTCACACTCTTGAGAAGGAAATCGATATGCAGATAGTCTTGCAACCCTATGAGAAAAGCAACCTGCGAAGTTTACAATCTTAAAACATCCTCTAGTTTAGATTAGGTCTTTGTTGCATGTAAATTTAGCTAGTATCTAAAGTACCAAAAATAAAATGTTTACATGCTGTCGAGAAAAGAAAGAGAGCTTCTTCCTCAAATGCCAACCAATTATGATCGAATATTGTAGTTCTTCTATCTTTTCTCTCTCATGTGTGCGCGGGTGCATGCGTGCGCGCACACACACAGAAAGAGAGAGGGAGAGAGTGTGCGATGGAAGCCTCAATTTTTACCTCTTAGGTGAATGTATCACCTTTTTTAAATATAGTAATATCTAGTGTCGGGTAAAAGTTTAATGTTGTTAATGCGGGACTTTTATTTGGTTATACCAACATTGATTGGAGTTACTAAAACAAAATATTAGTTGGATTTGCATGCAAGAAAATATATATTTTTTTGTATCTTTTATTTTCACTCTATTTCATTTTCGACTCTTGTTACGAGATCCTCGTATCAATCATTGCAATTGTGAATATGCATGCATAGTAAACAACTAAAAATTGAAACTAGAAATTTATTTACTGCTTTTTTTTTTACTATTAACAATTATTTCGGATCTCCCTTGACTATTAATCACTCGAGAGTCAATTATAATTGAAAAAAAGAGTATAAATCTTTGTTGTTTGGCACAAAATTGAGATGGTCTATGATGAGAGACAAAAGTGGGACAAAACTTGGAAAATAGTGGGGGTGGTATGAAATTTATAAAAATCAGTGGGGAGTAGTGTAAATACACCAAAATTTGTGTCCTTGTACAAAATGCCATAATCTAAAAATTTAATGACAATACGGATTAAGATAATATTACGGATATATTACAAAACGTAATCCAGTAGGATTTACTTTGTCCCGTTCCCCCCTATATTTTCGAGATTATGTAACCGTCCTTTAATAAATGTGATGCTATAAGGCCAGTAGTGTAGTGGGACCCACACTGCGCCGGATTCCTAGGCTATCAACGGTAGATAGGCCCGTGATGGATTTCGAGGCTCTTTTCCACCCATAGATCCACACTTGGACTTGTAAATTTTATATGGTTAGTGATTTATTATTATTATTAATTTTTTGGTCAAATGATGATTTATTATTGAAAAATGCCACGTATTTGTACTTCACTTAGTGACTTTATTTGGTGACATGAGAGATCATAACCATTGAATTAATAATAAATCGTAATTAATAACAGAGTCTACTGTCAATCTAACGATAGAGAATGATATAGTCACCAAATAAAATCATTAAATAAGATCCATATAACATTGCTCTTTATTATTTCATGTTTTACAGGATAAAATCCCCCACCAAGATATTTTTTCTTCAATTTCTTTTTGAGTAGACCACTTACTACATATTCAAGTGAGACATGTTGTATACAAGTGAGTCATTCACTCATTGATGGTAAATGATCCGCTAAGAAGNAGTTACTAAAACAAAATATTAGTTGGATTTGCATGCAAGAAAATATATATTTTTTTGCATCTTTTATTTTCACTCTATTTCATTTTCGACTCTTGTTACGAGATCCTTGTATTAATCATTGCAATTGTGAATATGCATGCATAGTAAACAACTAAAAATTGAAACTAGAAATTTATTTACTGCTTTTTTTTTTCACTATTAACAATTATTTCGGATCTCCCTTGATTATCAATCACTCGAGAGTCAATTATAATTGAAAAAAAGAGTATAAATCTTTGTTGTTTGGCACAAAATTGAGATGGTCTATGATGAGAGACAAAAGTGGGACAAAACTTGGAAAATAGTGGGGGTGGTATGAAATTTATAAAAATCAGTGGGGAGTAGTGTAAATACACCAAAATTTGTGTCCTTGTACAAAATGCCATAATCTAAAAATTTAATGACAATACGGATTAAGATAATATTACGGATATATTACAAAACGTAATCCAGTAGGATTTACTTTGTCCCGTTCCCCCCTATATTTTCGAGATTATGTAACCGTCCTTTAATAAATGTGATGCTATAATGCCAGTAGTGTAGTGGGACCCACACTGCGCGGGATTCCTAGGCTATCAACGGTAGATAGGCCCGTGATGGATTTCGAGGCTCTTTTCCACCCTTAGATCCACACTTGGACTAGTAAATTTTATATGGTTAGTGATTTATTATTATTATTAATTTTTTGGTCAAATGATGATTTATTATTGAAAAATGCCACGTATTTGTACTTCACTTAGTGACTTTATTTGGTGACATGAGAGATCATAACCATTGAACTAATAATAAATCGTAATTAATAACGGAGTCTACTGTCAATCTAACGATAGAGAATGATATAGTCACCAAATAAAATCATTAAATAAGATTCATATAACATTGCTCTTTATTATTTCATGTTTTACAAGATAAAATCCCCCACCAAGATATTTTTTCTTCAATTTCTTTTTGAGTAGACCACTTACTACACATTCAAGTGAGACATGTTGTATACAAGTGAGTCATTCACTCATTGATGGTAAATGATCTGCTAAGAAAAGAATTGAGCAGAAAATATATTAGAGGGAATTTGGATCCATGTTGGAGTGAGATCCCATCCAAGACACATTTTTTCTTTAATTTCTTTCTTGATAGATCATTTATTATGTATTCAAATGCGATCCATTGTATGTAAACGGGTCTTTCATTACTTAATGGTGATGGATAATCCATCTAGAAAAGAATTGAATATAAAATATAGTCGAAGAGATTTGGATCTGTGTTGGAGTGAGATCATCTTCAAGATATTTTCTCTTCAATTTTTTCTTGATAGATCACCTATTATACATTCAAGTGAGACTTATTATATACAAATGGATCCCTCACTATTTAACGGTGATAGATGATCGGTCTAAAAAAGAATTGAACAAAAAATAGATTGGAAGAGATCTGGATCCTTGCTTTAATAACTCAAGAGAGAGAAAGGAATGGAGAGTATTTATTAAAGTAAGAGAAATTACTGGTGGGTTCTTTGGAAAGAGATCTGGCTAAGCTTATCATTAACAGTGAAACGAATCTGGTATGAAATCAACAAGACATGAAAGGGTAATCTTACAAAGGCTTAATAAATAAATTTAAAAATTAGATTTGATAATTTCAACTATTGAATTTATTATAGATTTTAGGGACCCACTACCTATTTATTAAGACCCACTATATATTAATGGTTGAAATTATTAAATCTAATTTTTAAGTTCATGTAACACTACTCAAAATGAAATTCAAAAATATAATGACTAATTAATATCAATAATAAATGAGTAAGACAAAAGATGGAGATGAATAGTACAATTAATTAATATTGTAACCAAAAAATGAATATTTTTTAATATTTTTTTAATTTATTTATATGATATCACATAAGTTGTTTTAGGATTAAATAATTTGTTATTAGCATGAACACTACCCGAGATGATATGACCAGAAATAATATTAAATTAAAATGACACGACCCCAATTCACACAACTAATTTAATAATCGATAATTTGGAAGTCGGTACAGTAATTTAAATTTAGTTGAGCTAAACTATATTAAAAAAATTTATTTAATTCTAAGTGTATTTTTTAAAAAAAGACTAAAAGAGTATTTATTATTCCATTACTTTCTCTTCTTCATTACTCTTTCACTCTATTTATTGTTCTTTCTCTCTTATATTGATAATTTTTTTAAAAATATTTAAAGATTTGATTTATTTTTTTCATCTCTCTCTCACCCCCTTTTACCCTTATTTCCTTATTCTCTCCCTTTTTCTCTCTCTCCTTATATCAACATTACAACAATATAATTACACTAATCAATTACACAAATTAATTACAATTATTCTATAATATACTAAACAATTACTCATGTGTTATAATAAACCAAACAGTTACACTAAACAACTATACGAAATTACATCACCAACCCAATTTGTCATTTAGTTATTTACAAAAATTAAAGAGTTACATCATTTAGTATCACGATATGANAGATAAATTATAACTATGTGAGAGAGATTGTAGAAAAGAGAAATTATAATTATGTGGAAGAGGTTTTAGGAAAGGGAAAGAAAATGTTGTTTAAAATTCAAATTCATTGTTCCATTAAAATAGGAAACTCTTAATTCATTTTTGAAGGACTCTAATTTGTATATAGTTGAAAACTGAAGGAATTTGAGAAAGTTTTATTCAAAATTTGAAAAATCGAGGTTTGTGGCCTTGATTAGCAACCGAATTTTGTGGAGATAGTGAATGGAATCCAGCGGTTTCCATAGACAGACAATGCATCTCTTTAGNACACAAAAGACTTTACCATTATACTAAATTTGGTATATATGATTAGTGTAACAACGTCGCAATACTAAATAGTGCAACTATTTATTTTAAGTAAACAACTGAATGACAAATTTGGTTGGTATTATAAACTTGTGTAATTATTTGGTGTAACTATTTGGTTTGTTATAACACATGAATAACTGTTTGGTATATTATAAGACAACTAGTTATTGTCTGTGCCGGAAGACACAAAGTAATAAAAAATGGTAAGTAATAGATATATTTATATTCATATTCAAAATTAAATCACAAATATAGAGAAGAAATAAAAAAATTTAAACATCGATTTGTAGTGAGGATGAGAGATAGTGGGTGACAGTGATGGTGAGAGGAAAGGGGTGATGGTTGTGATGGGTGGCAATAACCGTGGTGGCGACGAGGGTAGCGGTGATGGTGGTAGTACTGGCGGTGGCGGCGGTGGTGATGGTGGCGGCGGTGGTGATGGTGGCGGCGGTGGTGATGGTGGTAGTATTGGCGACGACGGCGCTGGTGGTGGTGGTGACGGCGGCGATGACGACGCGCAGTGGTGGTGATGGTGATGGCGACGGCAGCGGCAGCGGCGATAGAGATAGTGGTGGGGTGATTTCAAACACTATTTTTTTAAAAATATTTATGAAAAATAATTTTTAAAAGTACTTTTAAAAAAGTCACTCCAAACACACCATTAGGGACCTATTTTTCTATTAAATTAAATTTAGGGTGCTAATATTAGTCGTTAGATTAACTTTAAAATAAAATATAAAGTGATCTCAACCACGAATGACAAAAGTCATTTTGTTTATCTTTTGAAATTTGAATTGTAAGCTATTTTATTATATAGATTGTAACTGATTGGTGTAACTGATTAATGTAATTGTGTTGTTGTAATGTTTATATAAATAGCGCGAAAATAGGGAAAAAGAGAAATGGTTAGAGAAAATAAGGGGGGGGAGAGAGGGAGAAAATGAGGAGAGAGACTAAAATAAATAATCAATAATAGATATAGAGATAAAATAGGGAAGAGATGGGGAAAGTAATGGGGAAAGAGAAAGAGATTGACAGAAAATAAGGGAGAGATGGTGAAAAAATTTAATGAAATCTTTACATATTTGATTAGATATATAACTATCAATCAAGAATGAATAATTTAAAGAAGGATATTTAGGTAAAAAAAATTTTGATTTTATTTGAATTTTGTACCTAAACACAATAGGTTTTATTAAATTAAACTTAATATAATAAACAACTTATTCATACAGTTTCCCTCAAATAAGTAAAATTAGTGAAAATTAGAAATGAGTCCCCCTAGATGTACTTGTTTGGAGATAAGTCTTGTAAGGAAACTTATAAGGGACTAAGTCCATGTTTAAAATTATATGTAATGATTTAAGTCCACTTTTTTTTTATCTCAAAAATATCATTCCTTGAAAGGAAGTTAATCTTTTTTCTCTCATAACTATCTATATTTATATATAGGTAAAAAATTTGACTAACATTAAAATTTTTTCTCTCTTATATCTATCTATATCTATATATAGGTTAGGTATATATATATAGTAACATTAAAAAAAATAGTAACATTCAAAAAAAAAAAGTTACTATGAATTTAAATAGTAAAATTTAAATTCATGCTACTTTTTTTTTATTATGTTACTGTTCATGTTACTGATTTTGTTGAGTATGTTACTATTCATGTACTATTATTTTGGAGCATGTTACTGTTTTTGTTGACCATATTACTACTATTATTTTTCTAAATATTAATATTCAATGTTACTATTTTTTTTTTGAATATTACTATTTTTTGTATTTGAATAGTACTATTTTTTGCGTTTGAATTTGAGAGAAATAACTATTGTTAAATATGTTACAATTTTTGTTACGTATGTTACTATTTTTGTTGAACATATTACTATTGTTATTTTTTAAAAATATTAATATTGAATATTTTAATTTTTTTTATGTTTAAATGTTACTATTTTTTTGTGTTTAAATATATTATTTTTTATGTCCAAATGATAATTTTTTTTTATATTTGAATGTTACTATTTTTTATTTTTAATGTTATTATATATATATAAGAGGAAAAATTTTAATGTTAGTCAAACTCTTAACTTATATATAGATATAGATAGATATGAGAGACAAAAAATTTTAATGTTAGTTAAATTTGTAAGATTTAAGAATTTTAAATTTTTAGTTTTATTTCACTTTTAAAGGGAAAGGATAGTATGATAAAATTGAGAAAAAACGGATTTCATAATAAATAAATTTTTTTGACAGACCTAAGTTCAAACAAGTCCATATAGGGGATCGGCTTCTAAATTTTCCAAAAAATTATATCTATAAAAAAAAAAACCATTTAATGATTGCGTCGGGCCGGACCTTCGGACTGTTGAGAAGTCAACGGATTCGGCCAGCCCTCTTTAAGAAAAGAGAGTTGCATGACCGTCGAGTCGAACTATAAGGGCTATTTAGGAGGTACAGAGCAGATTGATTCCAATGGGCCTCTTGCAGGCCTACATTTTATCAAAGCGGGCTAATTTAGGTCCTGTTAGGCCTGCAGGCTTTTAAGCTAACCCATTGGCCTTGGGGCTCCTTAACGAAGTACCAAAAGTGTTTCAAACTCAGTGCTAACAATATATATAAAAAGAGAAAATTGTGAGTAGCTACATTATAAACTAAATATCTGTAAGAAAATATTTTGAAAAAAAAGTGTTGTAGATAAGTACTATTAGGTTGAAATATAGTATGTATACATACACAATGACAGTTTTTTTTTTTTTTTTTATTATTCTCTTTACTAAATACCATTTCCTTAATTTTATGGTGTTTGTATTTTGATAGTTGTTTTTTATATGAAATTTGGTTTTATTGACAGGCAGTTTTTCACTCTGGAAAATTTCTTTCTTTTTTTTTTTTTTTTTGAATTTTGAACGTTTAAATCATCCATAAACTACGTAAGATCTAAACAAAATCAACGTCTATTTTAAAATTGGGGTCATCATCATCTGTAATGTAACATTACAGTGATACATAAGAGTGTAACATCTTCATTAACACTTTAATTATTGATAAAAAATTATGAAATTACATTTACTGATTCATACAAAATCTAAATAGTATCTATCATATAATATGACATCCACATATATATATATATATATATATATATATTACTTTTAAAGAATGACAGTGTTATATCATAATATAATAATATAAAGTGATACTAATTTTAGCTAATTAATGGAGAGATTTTAAACTAGAATTGACAATTAATAGAGGAGAAGAAAATTCTAGATAGGGTCAATTATATACAAATGTAAGGAAGATAAATTATAACTATGTGAGAGAGATTGTAGAAAAGAGAAATTATAATTATGTGGGAGAGGTTTTAGGAAAGGGAAAGAAAATGTTGTTTAAAATTCAAATTCATTGTTCCATTAAAATAGAAAACTTTTAATTCATTTTTGAAGGACTCTAATTTGTATATGATTGAAAACTGAAGGAATTTGAGAAAGTTTTATTCAAAATTTGAAAAATCGAGGTTTGTGGCCTTGATTAGCAGCCGAATTTTGTGGAGATAGTGAATGGAATCCAGCGGTTTCCATAGACAGACAATGCATCTCTTTAGTGGTGGGTGTTTTTGCCAAAAAAAAAAAAAAAAACTTCTCTACAAAATTTTAACCTAAGGAATTTTATGTAAACAAGTCCTATACAAGGAACCGGACCACAAAAAATTCAAAAACAATTGAGATTTTACTTTTTAATGGTGGGTATCTAGATTTTCAAAAGCTGCGACTGTACTTTTTGGTAAATTTATGTTGTAATTAAGAAAGTTTTAAGCGAGTAAAACACACCATGGTTCACATAACGCGCACACCCAATAAGACTCTGGCCCATAAGCATTTTTGTCAAAGCTTACACTCTATTTGGCTGGTCGCAGCCAGCACTTCCAACATAACAGTGCAAGTTTTGAGAACAAAAGTTGCTGAAATTCAGATTTGAGTGCCTTTCATTCCTCTACTCTTCACTCCTACTCTCTTCATACAAAAGATTTTACGGAGCAGTAGACAGTGACGGGCTATGTGTGCAGCAAAGGAGCGGATTGCAGACCCATTTAACCTGGTAATTTCTCCTTTCAGCCCAACACTGANAAGTCATTTTGTTTATCTTTTGAAATTTGAATTGTAAGCTATTTTATTATATAGATTGTAACTGATTGGTGTAACTGATTAATGTAATTGTGTTGTTGTAATGTTTATATAAATAGCGCGAAAATAGGGAAAAAGAGAAATGGTTAGAGAAAATAAGGGGGGGGAGAGAGGGAGAAAATGAGGAGAGAGACTAAAATAAATAATCAATAATAGATATAGAGATAAAATAGGGAAGAGATGGGGAAAGTAATGGGGAAAGAGAAAGAGATTGACAGAAAATAAGGGAGAGATGGTGAAAAAATTTAATGAAATCTTTACATATTTGATTAGATATATAACTATCAATCAAGAATGAATAATTTAAAGAAGGATATTTAGGTAAAAAAAATTTTGATTTTATTTGAATTTTGTACCTAAACACAATAGGTTTTATTAAATTAAACTTAATATAATAAACAACTTATTCATACAGTTTCCCTCAAATAAGTAAAATTAGTGAAAATTAGAAATGAGTCCCCCTAGATGTACTTGTTTGGAGATAAGTCTTGTAAGGAAACTTATAAGGGACTAAGTCCATGTTTAAAATTATATGTAATGATTTAAGTCCACTTTTTTTTTATCTCAAAAATATCATTCCTTGAAAGGAAGTTAATCTTTTTTCTCTCATAACTATCTATATTTATATATAGGTAAAAAATTTGACTAACATTAAAATTTTTTCTCTCTTATATCTATCTATATCTATATATAGGTTAGGTATATATATATAGTAACATTAAAAAAAATAGTAACATTCAAAAAAAAAAAGTTACTATGAATTTAAATAGTAAAATTTAAATTCATGCTACTTTTTTTTTATTATGTTACTGTTCATGTTACTGATTTTGTTGAGTATGTTACTATTCATGTACTATTATTTTGGAGCATGTTACTGTTTTTGTTGACCATATTACTACTATTATTTTTCTAAATATTAATATTCAATGTTACTATTTTTTTTTTGAATATTACTATTTTTTGTATTTGAATAGTACTATTTTTTGCGTTTGAATTTGAGAGAAATAACTATTGTTAAATATGTTACAATTTTTGTTACGTATGTTACTATTTTTGTTGAACATATTACTATTGTTATTTTTTAAAAATATTAATATTGAATATTTTAATTTTTTTTATGTTTAAATGTTACTATTTTTTTGTGTTTAAATATATTATTTTTTATGTCCAAATGATAATTTTTTTTTATATTTGAATGTTACTATTTTTTATTTTTAATGTTATTATATATATATAAGAGGAAAAATTTTAATGTTAGTCAAACTCTTAACTTATATATAGATATAGATAGATATGAGAGACAAAAAATTTTAATGTTAGTTAAATTTGTAAGATTTAAGAATTTTAAATTTTTAGTTTTATTTCACTTTTAAAGGGAAAGGATAGTATGATAAAATTGAGAAAAAACGGATTTCATAATAAATAAATTTTTTTGACAGACCTAAGTTCAAACAAGTCCATATAGGGGATCGGCTTCTAAATTTTCCAAAAAATTATATCTATAAAAAAAAAAACCATTTAATGATTGCGTCGGGCCGGACCTTCGGACTGTTGAGAAGTCAACGGATTCGGCCAGCCCTCTTTAAGAAAAGAGAGTTGCATGACCGTCGAGTCGAACTATAAGGGCTATTTAGGAGGTACAGAGCAGATTGATTCCAATGGGCCTCTTGCAGGCCTACATTTTATCAAAGCGGGCTAATTTAGGTCCTGTTAGGCCTGCAGGCTTTTAAGCTAACCCATTGGCCTTGGGGCTCCTTAACG
Source organism: Ilex paraguariensis (assembly GCA_963454935.2). Classification (NCBI taxonomy): domain Eukaryota; kingdom Viridiplantae; phylum Streptophyta; class Magnoliopsida; order Aquifoliales; family Aquifoliaceae; genus Ilex; species Ilex paraguariensis. Next base: position 112,725 of record CAUOFW020000725.1, on the reverse strand, counting down.
AAGTACCAAAAGTGTTTCAAACTCAGTGCTAACAATATATATAAAAAGAGAAAATTGTGAGTAGCTACATTATAAACTAAATATTTGTAAGAAAATATTTTGAAAAAAAAGTGTTGTAGATAAGTACTATTAGGTTGAAATATAGTATGTATACATACACAATGACAGTTTTTTTTTTTTTTTTTATTATTCTCTTTACTAAATACCATTTCCTTAATTTTATGGTGTTTGTATTTTGATAGTTGTTTTTTATATGAAATTTGGTTTTATTGACAGGCAGTTTTTCACTCTGGAAAATTTCTTTCTTTTTTTTTTTTTTTTTGAATTTTGAACGTTTAAATCATCCATAAACTACGTAAGATCTAAACAAAATCAACGTCTATTTTAAAATTGGGGTCATCATCATCTGTAATGTAACATTATAGTGATACATAAGAGTGTAACATCTTCATTAACACTTTAATTATTGATAAAAAATTATGAAATTACATTTACTGATTCATACAAAATCTAAATAGTATCTATCATATAATATGACATCCACATATATATATATATATATATATATATATTACTTTTAAAGAATGACAGTGTTATATCATAATATAATAATATAAAGTGATACTAATTTTAGCTAATTAATGGAGAGATTTTAAACTAGAATTGACAATTAATAGAGGAGAAGAAAATTCTAGATAGGGTCAATTATATACAAATGTAAGGAAGATAAATTATAACTATGTGAGAGAGATTGTAGAAAAGAGAAATTATAATTATGTGGGAGAGGTTTTAGGAAAGGGAAAGAAAATGTTGTTTAAAATTCAAATTCATTGTTCCATTAAAATAGAAAACTTTTAATTCATTTTTGAAGGACTCTAATTTGTATATGATTGAAAACTGAAGGAATTTGAGAAAGTTTTATTCAAAATTTGAAAAATCGAGGTTTGTGGCCTTGATTAGCAGCCGAATTTTGTGGAGATAGTGAATGGAATCCAGCGGTTTCCATAGACAGACAATGCATCTCTTTAGTGGTGGGTGTTTTTGACCAAAAAAAAAAAAAAAACTTCTCTACAAAATTTTAACCTAAGGAATTTTATGTAAACAAGTCCTATACAAGGAACCGGACCATAAAAAATTCAAAAAAAATTGAGTTTTTACTTTTTAATGGTGGGTATCTTAGATTTTCAAAAGCTACGACTGTACTTTTTGGTAAATTTATGTTGTAATTAAGAAAGTTTTAAGCGAGTAAAACACACCATGGTTCACATAACGCGCACACCCAATAAGACTCTGGCCCATAAGCATTTTTGTCAAAGCTTACACTCTATTTGGCTGGTCGCAGCCAGCACTTCCAACATAACAGTGCAAGTTTTGAGAACAAAAGTTGCTGAAATTCAGATTTGAGTGCCTTTCATTCCTCTACTCTTCACTCCTACTCTCTTCATACAAAAGATTTTACGGAGCAGTAGACAGTGCCCACCTCATCGAAAATGAAGAGCGGCTCAACTGTTTGGCAAGCTGGTCGAGGTGGGGAGTTTGTTGGAGAGAGAGAGATTGGAGGCCCAAAAACAGAGGCATGGCTATGTGTGCAGCAAAGGAGCGGATTGCAGGCCCATTTAACCTGGTAATTTCTCCTTTCAGCCCAACACTGTCGGGCCCATGCATCTTATGTCATGAACACTTTCTACCAAACAAACGGCCTCAAATGACTTCAACTGTGACTTTTTTTTTCACACCAGTGCCATTAATGACCTTTGCTGATCCATGTAAGCGAAAATATACTCTCGACACCATCTTATGCTTAACCTCATTAAGCTCGGGTGGTAAATAAGTGAACCCGTGAGGTCTCTATAAACTTTAATAATTCTAGAATTAGTCATGTTCTATGATGAAAAAAGAGAAAGATATATTAGAAAGGTGAGGAGGAACGAATCGCAACTAGATGAGTTATAAATTCAGTATATCATACGAACGAACTCGTCAATATACAAAATAAATTCGACATTATTGACATCATTTATGTATATCGCTACTCAATAATGTCGATTTTTTCATTTATGTACTTTTTTTTTTCTGCAATGCAATTCTCTTCCCGAAACAAATTTGATGGTTGAAGTTGACTTTGTAACCATCAAACTGTGCGTAATTGCCTTAAAACTTCGAGTTTTTTTGAAGTGCCAATGAAGATGATTGATTATCATGAGGTTGACTTCAAGGTTTGCATGACAATGAACCTTAAAAATGAATATCAATTAGGTTTTTTTGGTTGCTATCTACCTACCTACCTACTTAACAATTCTTTCTGGGACTTGAAAGTTAGAGAATGAGATTTATACAATCAAGCCATGAAGACGATTTTCAAATTTTCAACTAAAAAAAAAAAAACTGTTGTTGGATTATATATATATATATATATTGAAAAGTACAATTGTTGGATAAGAATCGAAGTTGGGTTGACCCCCGATTCCCCGAAGTCCCACTGGATTTCGACTTACTCTTGCATGTGCTCCGTTTGGTTGTTTAGAAAACTAATTTCTAGCATCAACAGTAACTATTGTAAAATATAGGGAAATCAGAAGAACACCGTTTAAATTTTGCAAATAGAAATATTATTTTTATGACTCGAATCTTTGGTGTCCAATGATAATGAAAAAATATTATATAAAGTACCACCCCTCATTTGTATGATAGGGATTAAGGTCAAAGTTGAGTTATATCTTATGAAAAGACTATACCCTTTTATTTTTACTGAGAATTTTCGTATGGTTGTTCAAATGTACAAGGTTTAATAGTTGGGGCTTCAAGTTTTCTTACTTGATGAACCTCAATATTGATAATTGGACCAATTTATTGATCCAAACTAAAGATTTGTATGTCTCAAAATAGCCTTTGAGTTGGTCTAAGTTTAAGTCTCAATCAAATGTGCCATGGAGATTAGGCCCAACATTTTTTATAATTTAAACTTGTCGGGATTCGTTAGATGATAGAAGTTCAGCAATTAATATTTTCAGATACGAAATTCATGATTGCATGTAATATCTTGATTTACATTATAGTCGTATAGGACCCGGGATTGGGCTGATTCTCAATCATAAAAAAAATAAAGTCAATTCAATATGTCACACTTCAACTTCAAGTTTGTTTACAACATTTTGCAGCAAGGATTAGTTAGATAGTGTATGCAAGTAATGTTTGTCCAATGCATGGAAGTTATGATTGTGACAAAAACAATAGTTTGGTCACTTGTTATTATTACAACAAGAACATCAGTTTGGTCCACTCTCCCTTTAATTTGTTCCCCAACAACAACAAAGTATTTCAAGGCTTTCATTGGCGAATTACATAAAGAGAAAAACAAGCAATCTCAGAGGAAATGAAGTGAGCCACAAACACTGAGAATTGGGTCCCATTGTGGCCCATCTTAAAGAGTAATTGCCTTTGGTTGTTCTTCTCAAGAGCTGTAGAGTATCTTTCCCATGAAATGATTGAATGATAGGGTACCTTTGGAAGGAAACAACTTTGTTTACAAGACTAATGAGTTGNAAAAAAAAAAAAAAGTATTTAGACCAATTAAACTAAAAAAATGGGTGATACTCTTCAAATATTCATATAATCACTGAGGACTTTTTTTTATTTTATTTTTTCCAATTAGGTGAGCTTTTGCATCAAATAATAATGTTGTTCCTTTTTATTGTCCAATTGATCCATTATTTTTATCTATGCTTGTTTTATTAGGTTAAACGGCTGAGACTCCCATTCGTATAATGAAGTTTGAGAAAAATCAGATATATATAATCTTGTTCGGACATACGAAATTATATTTTTTGCTTTTTCTTTGCTTCATGCGGCGTGAAGACTTAAAAAACCAAGAATTAAGCAAGAGATGTTGCCAAAGGTGCTTTGATATTATTGTTATTTGAAGTAGTATTTCATTTAATTGAACATTAAGATGAAAGAAGCATAACCTAACTAGCTTTTTCCAGTAACCTTTCTTATCTCCTACTTCTTATGTACTAAACCATAATCAAGAGTGTATAACTGTTGGTTATTACCTTCACCCCACACCACATAATCGTTTGGTGACCCAAAGAAATATTCCAATTCATTTTATGTTTTTTAGTTTAATGGTCAGGGGTGTGTCTGAGTTAGGTCACGCTTATCTCGATTAATTCCTTTTCTGGTCTAGTCAAAAACAAATCATTCATGTCGGGATTAAACTATTCACGAGAGATCATGACCTAGTACCCAAAAAATTATCAAACTTTAATATCAAAACATTTTAATTTACGATTCGTCTTTATTATATGAATTTGAAATAATATGCCAATTGATGAACTAAACTAATGGGGACACATGAAACACAGGAGTCAATAAAGCCATGAATTTAGAATTCTGGCAGTGAACACTATTTTTCTCGTGAATTGAGCTATACCCATAGATTAAGATCTAACCCGTGATGAAAGGATTAGATTACGGTACCCGCAAAAAAAGAGTCGGTACTATATACTTTTAAAATTAGATTAATCGTAAATTATATTTCGAAATATTGTTCAAATCTTAATTTACACCCTGAAAAATCAAAAATCTTAATTTATACTCTCAAAAATAGAAATTTGTATCAACGTGCACTCTCAAAAATAAAAAATTTTAATTTATACCCTCAAAGATAGAAATTTATATTAATGTGCACCTAAAATTAACTGCAGTCAGTTTGCTGACTAAAACTAAATTGATAAATTATATCTAGATCCCCTCATGCTTGTCACTTAAATATTTTGATCATTTCACAAAATAAAATGTAATATGAAATTATAATTTTTTATTATGACAAAATCATATTTTTTAACGTTTATAAAATCTTAATAAAAATACTCTCAATCTCAAATGTTCCCCCAATTGGGCATTCAAATAATTATGTTTAAGTGATATATTGAATTGCATATAAAAAACATTATATATTTTTTATATACATTCTATTGAACATTCAAATGATAAGCTTGATTTTAAATTTTAGAATATATCGAATTCACAAAATAAAGGGTAATATGAAATTATAATTTTTTATTAAAATAAAATCATATTTTTACCTGTTATATTAACAGATATCAACGAAAAATGGTTACTTGTTACACGTGCACAAAACGTCATGAGATGTAGGAGTAATATTTTAAATTTGAAGGGGTTCAAATGATTAAGTGACAAGTATGAGGGAATTTAGGTATAATTTATCAATTTAATTTTAGGTAGCAAACTGACGACGATTAGTTTTAGGTGTACATTGATACAAATTTCTATTTTTGAGGGTGTAAATTAAAATTTTTGATCTTTGGGGGTGCACATTAATACAAATTTCTATCTTTGAATGTGCAAATTAAAGTTTTTGATTTTTGAGGGTGCAAATTGAGATTCAAACGATCTTTCGGGATGCAATTTACAATTTACCCTAAAAAAATTATTATCTTAAAAAGTATTTTTATAATTTTTTTAAATCATTTTATAACTAAAAGAATTATTATTTTTGTTGATGATTTATAATTTTTGTTAATATTTTTATCACTCTTGAAAGTGTTTTTATCACATTTATGGTAATTATTTTTGTAACTTTTTTTCATACAAAAAAAATTGTTATTTTTGTGGGTGTTTTATCACATTTGTGAGTATTTTAAAAATAACCACAGATATAATAAATGGAGTTATAGTGCCACAACCCTCCAGATTTGAAGTAAACTTGCTGCAATTTTATATGAGTAATCCTATTTGGTTCAGCTACCATACCATGAAAATGTTTCCCGACAAGTTGAACTTAAAAGCCTTTCCCCCAAGACCAAAACAGTGCCCAGAATAAAATACATTGTGAATGTGTGTGTTTGTGAGAGAGAGAAAGAGAAAGAGCTCATTTGTCTGATGGATGAGGGACTCATAAGTTGAATTTTCTAGAATAAATTCGAACAAAGTGATAATTGATAGTTATTTATTAGAAATGTATAATATTTTATTGGTGATTAGGATAATTTACGTCCGAAGATACGATACAATGTGAATAATTTTGATAGAAATGTTAATGATAATTGGATGAATCTATTTGATATCGTCGAATGATTTTATTAAAATTTGTAATGTTTTATATTATAGATGTACCCTGTTATGTGTTGCGTTGAACCCACAAAAAAATAAAAAAAATCATTCGGGCATGACCATCTTTTGAGTTTTCTAAAATTACTGTTGCAGCTCATTAAGTTTTGTGTTAGTTGTCAAAAAAATTAGATTGATCCCCTATGGTTTTTTATATTTTCAATATGATCCCTAATAATCAATATCTTCTCCACATTCCCGGTGCCTCTCCCAATTCTAGAAATTCCAACTCTACATAGTAATATTGAGAGGATTAAATTGACATCAAAACTTGTACCAAATCAACTGAAATCGTTGAATTAGTGATGAAATTCATTGATCCAATGACTACAAATCAGTTAGTGTACATAGTATTGCTCTATTTTTTTTT